>JAXQQM020083014.1:0-262893 GCA_034641835.2 Pinus albicaulis
AGAAGCTTTGCGCAGATGCTGTGCATACCCTGGAGACGTTGCGTGTACACCTAAGGCACTGTGCATACACCTGTGATGCTACGCTACCTTTAGACGCTACTTTTTCACCAACAACAGTTTCTATCGTTGCGTTTTCACATGAAAGCTAAACCTCGCCTCAACAACGAATAGGTTGATCCATCCAAGCTCCAGTAAGTAAAAAAAAAATGGATTGAAGGCAAGGATTAAGATAAAAATACCACAATATTGATTAGAGATTGATTTACCCAACATCATTTGGTATCAGAGCAAGACTAGTGCTCTTTGGGGTTTTTTGTTCGAAGACTGAATTTTGTTCTCAGTATGTGTAGAATTTTCATTGGTAATAGATCCAAATACAAATGGTTATGATATGAAATGAATTAATCGTTAGGAGATCAGAACACTAAATACTTTATACAAAAAGGAAATCAGATGTGTAGGAAAAGCAAGATATTTACATGTGTAAAGAAGAGAAGAATCCTTAAATATTGTAGGCAATGAAGACTTCAGCCATTTCGTTCAAGACAGACTGTGGAAAAAGGTTTGAGGAAGACAAGATCAGGGAAGCATGTTGTAAGTTTTAAAAACTTTAATGATGTATGTATGTGAATTCAAGTAGCAACAAGAAATTGCAGCCAGGTAGCTGTGATAAAGAACAAGGGAACAAATGAAGAAATTGTAGAAAGAGATGCTGTAAGGCAATGAAGAGAACATGGATGTTCTCAGAAGGAAAAGAAAATTAGTTGGAAGAAGAACTCATTTACAAACAGTGAAAAGTAAAGCAACATGTTTATTGTCCAAGACAGTGAAAGTTTAAGGAGATAAGATCATTGGAATATCTCTTAGGTATGAGTTATATTTTGGTATTTGGTCTAATTTGAATTATTTTCATAGTGAAGAGAATGATAGCAGCCAAAAAAAAACAGCAGATTGTGTAGAGGGAAGAGAATTTGTGTTAGTGAAAAACCTCAGCAAAGAAGATTGTTGTAGAAAAGAAGAGAATAACGAAGTTTTCAAAACAGAGAGAGAGGCAGGTGAGCATTGTTTACAAAATCCTGAAAACATTGGAAGTTGAGGAGCAGGAGTGCTCAAAAGAGGTTTTGTTACAAAATCTTGACAATATATTAATGTTCTCTTTATCAACAAATTTCTCATTTCTTAGACCCACCTAAGTCAAGATAATACAAATAGCACACCTTCCTTATAATTAACACAACTAAGTTTCTAACAATTTATTGGAAATTTCTCTACTTATTTTTCGCGCTTCCCTTTTTCCAAATGGAATCAAACATTTCTCTTTCTTTTTAATTGTATAAAAATTTGTATCTCTATCAACATCTTTAATCTTCTCTCATTCTCTAGTTCCAACTCAAAAAGTTAGAAAATACATTGAAGTTTCATAATATAGTGATGTTATACTTATCAACAAAGTTTCTCATTTTATATACCCAATTAAATTAACTCAATACAAATAACCCATAAAGTTAGAAAATAAATTCAAATTTCACAATAAAATAATGTTATTTTTATAAATATAATTTCTCATTTTCTAATTCACTTAAGTCAAATCAATACAAATATCCATAAAATTAGAAAATACATCAAAATTTCTCAATAAGATAATATTGATGTGCTTATTCTTTTTCTAACACCACTTAAAGACTTAAAGTCATATCAATACAAATAACTCATTTGCTTGAATCTTAACAACATAGTAATACTATCTTTATCTTCAAAAATTACCCATTTCTTAACCCACTTAAGTCCATTCAAATATCTTGCATCAAGTATGCTAATTTTCTTTTTAATTAAATAAAATTTCCATTATTTTATTTTCCATTCCATTCAAAACAATACAAACCTTTCTAATTTTTTTGTTTTATAATTGCCTTAATTTTCCAACTCTATTACCATTTTCCCAGATTTATTCTTTCCCACTCATAGTTTAATTTAATGGACTCAAATAGTATGATGATTTTTTGATTTTTTAATATGTTTATAGTATAAATATTAATATTTATAGTTTTCATAGAATATTATAATAATTAAAAATAAATAAAAAATATTGAAAAATATTAATTAAACACATATTTTTAATTATTTAGAAATTATTTATATATTCAGTTTTTTTTTTTTTGAAGTTAAAAAGAAATTAGACATTAATAATATAAAATTTGAGTATGTAGATTTTCACAATTCGAATTTATATCATGTGTTGTTATTCCTAGAAAATATATAGAGTACGTGTGTAACATCTAAATTTCCAAAAAAATAGTTATATAGATATATACTGTTATCCTCACTGTCACCATCACCTAACACAAGAATTTATCATCCTTAACACCTTACCCACTAGTGTCATTCAAAATTATTCCCCCCAATTTTTTGAAATAGGAAAAGTCGAACAATTAAAATCCTCTTATCTAATGGCTACAAATCTCTCAAATAAAAGGAAACTTATGTTTAGTTATCAGCGTCAAAACCTTCTAATTGTTGTCCCTCCCTATAGTAAAATTCACCCTTCCTTTTATCCAACTTATCATTGATCGCATGTCAATAACCCTTGCAAAAAATAACATTAAGGTTATCTTTAAACCTCATATGACTCTTAAACAATTATTCTTTTCTAATAAGGACCAATCTGATCAAATGTTTTCCAATCGGGTTTATCAAATTACACGTTATTGTGGAAAACCCCACATTGGACATAATGGACATTAATGGAAAGGGATCTTACTAAAGATTTCACTATGGAAGATGGTAGAACAGAAACTTATAAGGATAATTCAGTCCAAGGAGGTACAACTAGTCTAGTAAAGGCTATGAAGAGGAAAGGAAAAGAGGACAATCAAGAACATAAGAATAAGTTGGCAGAGGCTGATGCACGACAGAAAATTGAAGACAATGTTATTTTTACAAATTGCAAAAAGAGTAAAGGTGAATGTAACCAACAAACTGAAGAGAGACATACAATCTCAGAGGATGAAGGTAAGAACGCTTTAGTGAACTATGCATTTGTAGTGAGTAGAAAAGGGGTTCAATGGAATGCGATATTCATGGTGTAAATAGTAATTTTTACTATTTTAAAAGGGACTTTACAGTGGAATGAAAAATCTGTTGTATATGGTGATTTTGTTTCTTGTACAGAAACAAAGAGAACTTTAGCTTATAAAATTATAAATTGGTAGATTTTGATTGAAAAGAAAGAGGAATGGAAAAAGAAACTTAGTGGCTTACATATTTTTTAGTAAGAAAAGTGAAGAATGAAAATAAATATGAAAGGAAGGAAGGCCAAAGAGAAGAACAAAGAAAAAAAATCATAAATTAGACAACATTCAAAACAAAGTGAAGACAAAGAAGACTTTTCTAAGACAATACAACATGAAGAAGCATATGACAAGTTTGACATGTCATATGCACATCAAGAGGATGAAAAATCAGAGAAAACTTGGAGCAGAGTTAATGAGGAAAGAGAATGGAAAATGTAATATGTTTTATGATTTTGAATTATTAACTATTGAATGTGTTTTTTCAGGATGAAATAAAAATTGTTCTTGGAGATATATTTGTTTGTGAAAATATAAAGGAGTATGTAAGTTCTGGAAATGCAGAAAATCTGTTTTCCTTACGGAAACAAGAAGATGGGAGAAAGCAACTAGTTGGCTCAAAAGCTTGGAATGGAGGAAAAAGATTTATATAAATATTATACAAGTCATTGCAGAATAGAAAGAAGTATGCAGAGGATTTGAAATTACAGTCCATGAACAATTTTTTTTTTTGATCCAAATAATATTTGAATGTGAAGGGTTTATCTTGAGTTTGAAATTGAAAAATTGGGTGAATAGTTCAGTTAAATTTAATATGAATATGGAGACAATTGAACAAGGTTCAATAACTAAATTTTTTGCAGCTGATGGATAGTATGTAACTGAAAGGTCATATATATCAAAACACTATGCAGTATAGATGTTCATGACAACAGAGCAAAGGGACACCCACAATACAAGGTTTGGTATCCAAGAGAAGAACAAAATGCAGCAAATACACTTGCAATTGGAAAAGGTCAGACATCCAGTTGGAAGATGAAATCTGATGAAGTTTACAACAGAGGAAGTTTGAAGACTTATGAACAGGATTCCATGAATTATTTAAACGTGGGGAGTCTTATGCAGGAGCATTCTTCAAGGTTTATAAGACCTAGGAGTCTTATCACACATTTACTAAAGGGAATGGGTTCCCTTAATTATTTTTTTTATTTTCCTAAGTTTAGTTTAAGTTCTAAAGAGATTTAAATGTAATTTGAATAATGGAGAATATCTCGTGAGTTGTAGAGATCTTAGGGATGAGTGATTAATCCTAGGAAGCATGAGGATTTTGTGGATCTAGAATATCTTATGACTTGTTAAGGAGGGTTTTTTGGATCTGAACCAAAATCTGGTATCAGAATCATTTTCTTTAGAAATGTAATTTGGTGAGAAATCAATGTTGGGCTTGTTAGGTGTGAGAGAGATTAGAGATTTAAAGAAAGAGGCCATTTCAACAGAGAATTCAGGCCATAGTGTAGAATGTCAATTAAATGAATACCATGCCAACAGGTGTACAAGAGAGTGTAAATAATAAATAGATTTTGAGAAGAAATTAATGGAAGCATTTTTATGCCTATACTGTTCCTATGAATATAACCGGGTCATGTATTCTCTTCTCGGTATATGATGAATTCATTGAATTCTAGTTCTTTGTATGTGGAAGTGAATATGGTTCCTTGAGTGATGGAAGAAAATGTCGGGACTCACAGGGAGTTTAAAATCCATTTTTATCAATCATTGAGTTATGTTCATTAGGGAAATTGTTTTTCTAGTTGTAGGTAATGGTTATGCATGTTTCAGTGGTCCCGATACATTATAAAGGAATTGATACCACACACGAATTTGGGTTCAAAACTCTAAAAGGTCGAGTCTAAGCTAGGAGGGAGTTTGATAACCTGGTGTGTGTGGACACTGCGTTTCAAATTGCACTGAGATTTGTGTCAAAATACTGCATACAACATTGTGAAGACTATGTTGCAAATGAGAAGGGACCAACGCTGAGCGAATTAATGATCTTGAAGTTGGCATAAAGCATTAAACTGTGTGAGTGTTGCAAAGCCTGGACAATGTGAGTTTCAAGAGATCGTGTTGGGTCAATGGAAGTTTCAATGCTTGATATTAGAATTATGTAGTTGCTAAATGGATTGGCACTGCTATGTGACTTTTAGATTTCTGGCTGATCCTGTGGAACTACACATTCACTGCGCATATAGCAGAGACACTATGTAAAAACATTTTAGGCACTACGCATAAACTAGAAGTGTTGCGCAGGCGAGGCACATTCTCTGGAGACGCTGCATATACACCTAAGGCACTACACATACACTTGTGAGGCTACACTACCTTTACATGCTACGTTTTCACCAACAGTAGTTTCTATCACTGCGTTTTCACCTACAAGCTAAACCTCACCTCAACAAGGAACATGTTGATCAATCCAAGCTCCAATAAGTAAAAATAAAATGGATTGAAGGAAAGGAGTAAGAGAGGAAGAAAACAATATTGAATAGAGACTGATTGACCCTTCATCAAATATTCTTTTAGGTGTTGATCGACAAGAATGACCACGCTAAAAAGAAACAGGTTAAAGATGCAAGTTTTGTTGATATTGAAAACAAAAGTCTAGTTGAGATAGTAAATTGGTTTTCCAATTCCTCGAGTTGTATGCAGAATAAAAATGAAGGTGAAATTGAAATGGAAGATTGGTTCATTGTTAAAAAATATATAGAATTTGTCGTTGAAAAATATTCAAAAAGAAATTATATGAGATGTCAAGGTAGAAGTTGAAGCTTTGTGGGTCTCTCATGCTCACAAATAAAATGTCAAATGTTTTGAAAGAATGAATTAATGGGGGAAAAAAGGGTTGTGTACTTTACAAGTATATGTGAATAATTCAAATAAAGTTACATGGAGTTCACAAATAAGAAAGTAAGATCAAATTTTCAGAGCTAAATCGATTAAAGATAATAAGAGAGGGCTGATATAGAAGAGAAAATACATATGGAGTAAATGGTTTCAACGTTATTGAAGGATTGAGCTTGTGATGAAATATATTGTGTGATAACACCCTAAGGCTTTTGGTCAAAGTTATGAAATATTTCCATAGGCATGTGTATTCGTCAAGGAAGTTGTAATACCTCTATTATTCGAGCATACATGTTGTGCAAGAGAACATGGTGACTCAATTTGTGGAATGAACCACTTGGATAGGTATGAGGGTGGTAAGTGTACTCATATGCTAGTTTGAGGTTGTTTTTTGTAATACCTTAAGGCTTTAATTAGGAATACATGTAGTGCAGAGACACATGGAGTTATCAAGTTGTGAAATTGACCACATAATGGGTACCAAGGTGGCAGTTGTATTGATTTCCTATATTGAGGGGGGAGATGCTAGAACGTGAGATGCTGCTTGATAACCATGTATGGAAATAAAATACAGAGATACAATATTAGTTACCCATGTATTTTGGGTAGATGGAAACTCTACAAATATGGACATCGATAGAATGATTGGGACCACGTCAGTCTTTCTGAGTAAATTTTTAGTGAGGATTGTTAATGTAGTTTAGGTAAACTTGTCTCGGTCAAGTTACCAGTAGTTTTCGAGCTCCAGGTTTATGAGAACCTACAATATCCATGTGGAATATGTATTATTTTAAGGCGAACATACTTTAGGTAAATTTGTACTTGAGGTCATTGGGATCCTCAACAAGGGTGTTTTTAGACACCATCACTTCTCATGGTTTCAAGGTCCTAGCACTTTGATGATTTTAAAATCTTGTCTTCCTCCCCTTTCTACCCCCAACATATCGTAAGGGAAGCCCTTTAAATAAAAAAACACCCCAACAAGTTCAATCATGAAGTGGATTTCAATCTAAATCAGTCTTGGAAAGTTTTTATACACTATTTCTCCTATACTCACAACGATGTTGATTTGAATTTAAATCAGTCTTGGAAATTTTCTATCCACTATTTCTCCTATACTCACAACAATTCAAAATTTTCCTCTTAATTCCTCCCCTGCAACCCCAAATTTTGTATTTATACCCCTTTCTCTTGCTCACTGCCCCTCCCCAAGCACCTTTATAATCAAATATCCTCCCTTTCTATCCTAGTAATATTATTATCATTTAGCCTAATTTATTTCATAGGAACATCTCAAATATGTTAAATGCTTTTTAACATGATATTCCAATATCAATTAATTTTAGTTAAAAATTAATATAGCCACATACTATTATCTATTTATCTATTTACTAGACCTTATTCCCATGATT
The DNA here is from genome assembly GCA_034641835.2 of Pinus albicaulis. Lineage (NCBI taxonomy): Eukaryota > Viridiplantae > Streptophyta > Pinopsida > Pinales > Pinaceae > Pinus > Pinus albicaulis. Next base: position 7,385 of record JAXQQM020083014.1, read on the forward strand.
AACCATTTCATTATTTTCCTTAACCCAAATATTATAGTAATTATTATCCTAATATTAGGTTATAATAACATTGACATATTAATATTAATTTATAACTCTAACACACACACAGATATATATATATATATATATATATATATATATATATATATATATATATATACATATATGTATATATGTATATATATGTATGTATATATATATATATATGTATGTATATATATGTATGTATATATATATATATATATATATGTATATATATATATATATGTATATATATATATGTATATGTATATATATGTATATGTATATGTATGTATATGTATATGTATATATATGTATATGTATATGTATGTATATGTATATGTATATATATGTATGTATATGTATGTATATGTATGTATATGTATGTATATGTATATATATGTATGTATATGTATATATATGTATGTATATGTATATGTATATGTATATATATATACATATATATATATATATATATATATATATATATATATATATATATATATATATATATATATATATATATATATATATATATATTCTGTTGGTTTGACACACCAATTGTTAATTGACCTACCCATTGTTCCCCATAACACAATTTCATTATCACTAATTTCCTTATAATATAACAATAATATCAATATATTTTATTAATAAATTATTAGTAACAATATTAACTTCCAATTATCTTTATACAACAACAATATTACTCAATAATAGTAATATAATACTAATAATTTGTATGTTTCCTTATAATATATGGTTTATGGTCTAATAATAATAATCATAACAATATTGTTATAATAACTAGTATAGATCCATCTTAACCATGGATCTAGCAAGTGCTTAGAGGGATCAATTTTTTTAAAATTCAAACTTCTTTTAAATTGAAAGACTTGAAAATTTATTTGTAGCTCTAAAGATTCTCAATTGAGATACCCCTTGTTGAACATAACACAATATTTTTAACACAATTGCATTATCCCTGATCTCTTTATACTATAAAAATAAAATCAATACTTTTATTAATAAATTATTATGAATAACAATATTAACTTCCAATTATCATTATAAAAAAAGAAGGCATAAAAATACAAGCCAAAATCCAAAAAAACTACAAAGGCCATCCATAGAAGGTTACAAACGAGATAAATGAGAAAAAAACATATATTACTTTCTGATTTATGGGTAGGATAACCACTTGACCTACCCATTTCTTCCTTTCATCTTTTAAACTTTCACTAGAACCGTTGTGAGGGAGTGGCATTCACAATTGCTAACTAATTTTCATTTTCCTGTAAAGAGGATTATTTTTCTGAATCCAAACTCTCTAAGACATGAGACATTTTCACTCCACCTGCCTCCATGTGAGGGAGTGCTTCTCTCAACTATTGCACTATTATCTTTATTTTTTCAATAATTCTTTGACTTTCAATCATTGATCTATCTTGCTCTTCCTCTTTGCTTTTAGGTGTGCCTTGGTGTTCCTGGACCTCAACACTCATTTGATTCACCACATCTTCCTCATCCCCATTTTCTAAAATTTTCAAATCTGGAACCTGCCACCCCTTTTCCTTTTTGGGCTTCTTATTTTTCCTATTTGGAAAATTCTTTGACCACGGACATGAATTTTGTAAATGTCTAGTCTGAAAAAAAAAATGCGACATCTACATGTCCTGTTTTGAAAATCTATAAATTTTGTCCAATGCAAACTATTACGAATCAAGTGTGTACGATCACATCATCCTTTAATAAGATCTACCTCTACACATATTCTAGCATAGGTAAAAAAAAATTGTCAATTATTTCTAAATCTGTCTTTATGTATTTTCCCAAAGTGTTTCCAATTCCCATTAATACTTGGTGGTGCCAAAAACGAAGGGGAACATTATGCATTCTCAACCAAATTGTCATTTTTGAGACCACAAAAGTATTGACATCAAATCCTGGGAAACATGGAGTGATAAAAGACCTGCACATCCCCAAAACCATGGTCCATCATTTAGATCATAAACTAGATGCTTTTGTGTGTAAAATTGTACAATAAAAATGATTTCAAACATAGATGAATGTCGTAGTTGTGGGTCCAATTTGAGAAAACCCACTATGGAGGATCCAATTTTTTTGGCCAAAAACCATTAAAATTTCATACAATAGCTCATGATTGTATAAAGTTAAAAATATCCTTTACCTACGATATATTTACGACCATTTTTTTAGTATGTTCCAATTGATCAATGATTTAAGGACCTAGTAGATTCTGAATTTTCCCAAATGGCATGAGCTTATTCCCTATTTTCTGGAATGAGCTAGAAGGTTTTGACATATCATGTTGAGCTTGAGGCTCTCCCTTCCATTTCACTGCATCTCGATATGAAATTGAAACCTTGGGGTCATTGGAGCCTGGAGAGCCTCCCCTCAACCTCAAATTAAAAAAAAAATGGTGAACTATGGAATAATTTGGTAATCTCTCATCCTACAATGATTCCCCCCCACTAATAAAGCTTTGAAAGATCATCAGGATGCCCAATTTATTTTGGATATTTTCTGCAATTATTTAACAAAATCAAAAGTTCAAACCCAAAATAAGACAAAGTTTCCACTATGGGGTTTTAATAAATATTTGGAAAATATGTAGTGCACCTAGATTTGTTTTCAAATTGATAATACCATGTTGATCCACATCTAGATCAAGTAGAAAAAAAAAAATTTGAGGACCTTGGGTTTGGGGGAGCCTGAAATGATTCAGGAAACCTCCAAAGTGAAATCCAAGCCACCATATTTTCATTTAGGAACCACTAGATCGATGGGAACCAACCATTCAAGTGCAGATCTACAAATAAATATTCATATCTTCTCATAAGGGTTGTCATAATAGTGTGAGTCTCTAGATATGATCTCATTAGCCTATCATTCACTAGAGTCCATCCATTTGGATAGTGAATATTTTGCTGGAAGAATCCCTATCAAGAAAGATTCAAACATTTGTGAGCTACTATCTTTTGATCTGAAGATCTCTACTAATGCATCACATTGAAAGTGAGAAACCACGCCCTTTGCAAAAACCACCAATGCAACAGTTAGATCCAGGATCTTTGCATGGCATAGATGCCACTAATGGCCATTAGGGACTCCATACTTGTCATGAGAAGGATCGAACCCCGCACTAGACTCCAGGAATTAACTGCAAAAACTTTTCCATTGTTCTCCAACCACAGACACACACACACTCTCTACTTCTTATTATTCTTATTAGGAAGTAGTTAATCTGTTTCACTCTTTATATATATATATATATATATATATATATATATATATATATATATATATATATATATATATATATATATATATATATATATATATATATATATATATATATATATATATATATATATATATATATATATATATATATTTGATTTTGAAATAAATTGCTTAGTATATTTTATTTAAGTGTTGTATTGCAACATTTTTAAAAAGTATAAGATCTATATATTTTGCTCACAGCCAAATGTGAAAATATAAGGTTTTTTTGTTACACTTATTTTATCTCTATAAATTTAATGTAAAATTATTTTATTTCACAAAAGATATTGAGAATGGGAGTCAAATATTTTTACCACATCTCCTTCATACCAAACATGTACATATTCATTTTTTATGTATATAAAAGCTTTTGGTGAATTGTGTGTTGTCATTTATCTGCCTCATGAACACTTCAAGTTTATTAAAAGTATCTTATTACAATATAATAATAATTATATAATTAACTTATTATTTTTAATTTTAATTTAAAATTTAAAATTTTTTAATTTGTTTCACGAATTTTAATAATTCAAATAGTATATTTATATTTATTTTAATATAATTTATATTTTAAACTGTTATTAAGGTAAAAATATAATAATAATTTAAATTTAAAAATAATTTAAATGTTAATAAAATAAATAAATAAATAAATAAATAAATAAATAAATAAATAAATAAATATATATATATATATATATATATATATATATTCACCAAAAAAATTTAAATATATATTAAATTAATAAAAAAATTATGTATTTATTTATTATTTATTATTATTTAAAGATTAATTTATTAGTAAATTTAAAATTTTATATAAATCTTTGGAAAAAGCATTGTAAATTTTAAAATATATCGTTTACTTTTCTTTTTTTTAATAAAAAAATTCTTGAAATAGGGTTATATAAGTGTATCGATTAATATAATTAATGCTATTAAGTTTATAACAAATTATCCGATTTTGTTTTTTCATATAACATATTATTTAATAATAGTATGATCGGAAGTAATTGAAGGTGAGGAGGGGGGAGATCTGAAATGAGGCACAAGCTCAAACCTCCGTGGCTCTAAAACTTCACGCTCACCGCAGACTCCTTTGTCGTTAGGGTTGCGAGTTATTTGGTTAGGGTTTTTTCTATAGGCGAATATCGACTGCAGCCTCCGTTACAACTCCCCACCATTTTCCGTTGGTCGGGCACGATGACGACATGCAGCACGAGAATATCGGCTTAGCTGTGCAACTATGGATGAGGAAATTGACTATTCACCGAACCCTTTAGAAGGTGTAGACATCTGGGGTTCCCCCAACTATCCTGTGCCATCTCATGCCCCGCTGGCGCTCAATATTCTAGAGGCTGCTTTTGCTGGTCCTGTCTTTCCCCCTCCACTCTCTCATCTGCTCTTCAATCAGCCTCTGACCTCCGATTCTCTGCCGTTTTCGCTCTCCGACTTTCCTTCCATCCCTTTCACCTCCTCGCCGGTGCCGAAACTACCTTTTTTCTCACCCGACTCTTTGAATTTCCTCACTACCTATCTCCAAAGTGCCTCTATCGGCCCTCCCCTCGAATCGTCCTAATCTCAACCCTCTGCCAACTGGACTGCGCCTCCGGACCCTCCTCAATTGGAATTTAATTCCTCTGGATGTTTTTCCGTGTCGACCGTATCTCTTTCGCCGGATGCACCTGACCCATCTGCCCTCGTTAGTGCACCTGAATCGGATCTTGGCCCTCATAACCCTAATTCCTCTCTCAAAGGAAGACGCTGATCTAATTTCATCAAGAAAAGTAACATAAACTTCGACCTAACTTTAGGGGACGGTCTGAGTATGGGAAAGGTTTTGGATACTGCTGATAGGGTTCTAGTGGGACATGTGAGAGGGAGATGATACAGCCTCTCGAGATTATGAACTTGGAACAATGAGATCTGGGGGCCCATTATGTAAGAACTCCCATGGATTGTGATCCTCCCTCGTGGATGGTTTGCCTTACGATTCCATCGATCTGAGCAGGTTAACTGGGTGTTATCGAAGCTATGGCACATTGAGCAAGCTCCTATATTATTCAAACGATGGAGCCCTCACTTTGATTCTGAAAAAGAACAAGTCAGAGTGGGGCCAATATGGGTGCGGTTGCTTGGATTGCCTCTTCACTTTTAGTTGGAAGATATTATGCGGCACATAGGCAACACCCTTGGCACTTATCTGGATCATGATAAATCTTTTCTCACATCAGGAATCATGACTATGGCTCAGATACTGGTACATTTTGACACCAGAGATGGACTTGAGGAAGCTATCACACTAAAGTGGAGGCAATTCGCCAAAATTCAGATCCTATATTATGAAGGAGTTCCTTACAGATGTCGAAGATGTCATGAAGTCGAGCACCTATATAAGGATTTGCCACTCCTAAAGGGCACCGAAACTGATGGAGAGCTAGACCAAGCACTGAATATCGCCTCACAGCCCGCTCCCCCTTCTATCAATGCTGCTGATGCTCGTCAGAAAGGGAAGAAGACTGGATCTAGGCCCAAGCCCCCCTCTGCTCCCCTCAGACCTCCCTCTCTACAGATGACTAGAGCATGGGCTGCTGCTACCAGGCAGGCGTCGGGTACTTCTCCATCCTCTATCCCTATATCTCTTTTTATCTCTATTTCTTTCATTTCCACTCACACACATAGCATACCTCCCCCCTCCCACTCTATCCCCCTTCCTATGACTACCTGCCCTGGCCCCCCTTCCCTTCCCACTTATTCTGATACCCCCCCTTCTATCCCTGATCTCTCCCCCCCACTCTCTCCCTCGGTATCATCCTCGGATACGCACCCTCCCCATCCCTACCACCTTCGATCCCTCGCACATTCCTCACTCCCCTCAGCTGAGACTAGTGGACTTGGCCTCATTGAACATTCCCGAAAAAAACATGGCAGAGGTTGAAACTCCAACATATCCAAAGCTATTATCCAAGTTGTTCATGATATCGTTGAAGGAAAAAAAAACACTCTTGAAGGGGTCCTTAGAGCTCGGATGACCTGTCCCATGGTTACCACATGAAAATAATTTATTTCAACAGTCGAGGGTTGGCCAACCCTGAGAAGAAATTGGCCCTGTGCAGACTCCTCCATGGCACCCCATCTGATGTGATTTTCCTCCAAGAAACTCTGGAATCAGATGAACATGTCACCTCTATTGTCCTTGCTATCTGCCCTGGTTGGACCTTCTAGGTACTGGATGCAAGAGGCCGATCTGGGGGGGTCACTATCGGTACCAATCGCCGTACCATTAGAATCCTAAACCAATGTGGAGGGGATGGATTTCTGAGGATTGATATCTATTCATCCCCTCTTGTCAACATATACGCACCTTGTTCATCCCGAACACATTCTGGGATAAATTCTGGGCTCCTTACTTTTATCTGCTCACAATCGGGTCATTAGGGGGGATATCAATTTCTCCATGGGATTGGAGAAATCTTGGGGTCCGCATGCTACTGCTAATACTCTAGCAGATAACATGTCACAAATCTTAGAATCCCACCATCTTATTGATATTTTCATGGCCCGAATTCACCCCACTTGGAACAACCGTAGAACTGGGGAAGCCTTCGTAGCCAGAAGACTTGATCGTTTCTTGATTCATTAAGACCTCACTAGCTCGGGCATTTCTTATCATCAATGGGTGAGCACTGGTGGGATCTCTGATCACTCTCCCATCTATTTGGAACTTGCACCTAACCGACAAAAGCCTTGTAGTCCTTTCAAATTCAATGCCACTTGGTTAGCCTACCCCAATTACATCGATATGGTTAAACCATATTAGTCATCTCACCCTATAGCTCACACAAGCTCCCCCTCAGTATCTTTCACTGCAAATATGAATGCCATCAATAAATTAACTAAAACCTAGGCCAGAGTCAGAAGGAAAAAGGATGAAGACACTCTGAATAATACAGAACAGACGATCACAGATATTGAACAATCTCTATGATTCGGGACATGCTCTGATCATTCCAGATCCCAACTATCATAGTTCAAAGATCCCACTCGGATCCTCAGAGAATAAGAAGAAATTTGGTGCCTTCGAAGTAGAGCCATCTGGATAAAATCTAGGGATGAGAACTCCAAATTATTTTTCCATTTTGCAAATGGTTGCAAAGCCATCAACACTATTTGGACATTAAAGGACCAACAGGAAAATCAAGCCCACAATTTCCACCAGTTGACTCAAATGCCTATTGATCACTTCAGAGAGCTATATAAAGCCCCTGCTAAGACAAATCTTACCAAAATTATTAGGGTGGCCAGCTTCTTCCCAAGATTTTTGGATCAGAAAGATGCAGAAATGCTTATGAAACCAGTCTCTCTTAAGGAACTTGAGGACACCTTAAATGGTTCCAGAAAGATAAAATCCCAGGACCAGATGGTTGGCCAATTGAATTTTACTTAGCTTTCTTTTATATTATGGGACAAGACATTCTCAGCTTGGTCGAAGAATGCAGTTCGACTGGAAGACTATATGATGCATTCAACTTCACTTTCATTGCCCTCATCCCTAAATCAGACAATCCACAGCACTTCTCTGATTATCGTCCTATATCTCTTTGTAATTTCATATACAAAATCATTTCCAAAATCATTGCCAATCCTATCAAGCCCATCCTCCCTGAGCACATTTCTCCAGAACAATTTTCTTTCCTACATAAGCGCCAGATACATGAAGCTATTGGTTTTGCTCAAGAGGTGTTGCACTCCATCAAACACAAAAAACTCAAAAGAATCATCCTCAAACTAGATCTAGCCAAGGCTTTCGACCAAGCAGATTGGCTCTACATTCGTATGATACTTACATATTTGGGCTTTCCCTAAAATATCATCAAATGGATCATATGCTGCATCACCAATCTTTCCTTTAGTCTTCTCATCAATGGTTCTGCATCCCCTTTCTTCCACTCAGAAAGAGGTCTCCGCCAAGGATGTCCCCTCTCACCCCTCCTCTTCCTACTCATCATGGAAGCTTTGAGTTGATTGATTAAGAACGGGAAGAAATTATGTCGATTGCAGGGTATCATATTGGCATAAGGATGCACTCTCACTCACTTTCTCTTTGTCAATGATTTCCTCATTCTACTCAATGGTTATATTGGAGATATTCTCTCCTTTGCAACTATACTTTCTGATTTCAGTACAGCTACTGGTATGAAATGCAATGCCTTGAAATCCACCATTAATTTCAACAGATGCTCCCCTTAGGAAGGAGGAATTGCACTCAAAATATTCCCATTCCTTTCCTTGAACCTTCAGGAAGGATTAAAATACCTTGGGTTCAGATTGAAACCCTCAAATTATCGCATTGCAGATTAGAGTTGGCTAGTGGCCACGCTGGAAAAATGCATTGGTATTTGGCACAACATATGGTTATCTCGGGCTGGCAGGCTTACTCTCCTCAAATTTATTTTGGAAGTCACCCCGGTGTACGGGATGTCACTGGCTTGGTTACCCCGGGCTACTATTAATCACATTCAACAAATGTGCAGCAAATTTCTTTGGAATGGCAGCATAGAGGGTAGAAAATTTTCATGGGTCAAATGGGACAACATTTCCCTCCCCAAAAAATGGGGAGGATGGGGCATCAAAATCATGGAAACTTTTGCAAGAGCCCTTGCTGCTAAAATGGGATGGCAACTCATGACAACCAAGAACCTCTAGACACATGTGGTATATATGAAGTATATCCGGCCCATGAACATATTTGACTGGATTCAGCTACCAACATGGAATCTGCACAACATCTCATCCATTTGGAAATCTATCATTACATCCCTGCCACATATCAGGAATGGATTTTCTTGGAGAATCAGATCTGGGAAAAAATCTCGTATTGGTATCGACCCCTGGTCGGGCTACGAAAACACACATATTCTACCCCCAGAACTCATCAACCATCTGGCCGATCATGACATCAGACACATTCCTCAGATTGCTGAGCCTCGAACCATAGACATCTACTCACAAGCATGGAAATCATCCCAGCAGCTTGGCATTCTAGAGCATCTGAAACATGATTGGAAAACTTACATTACTGCATTGATAGAATGTCATATTAGAATTGGTACTGGGGATGATGAAATCACTTGGGCGCCTGCAAAATCTGGAATCTATACTCCAAAAGACGGATATCTGCACATATATCTAGACCATCTCCCTCAGAGACGTGAATGGTGGTGGCACCCCCTCTGGAAGCTTACGGCTCCTCCTCGCACTAGATTATTCATGTGGTGCTCACTAAATAACATTGCCCCTTCCATGGAAAATCTTCTCAAACGATCCATTCACGGACCCACATGATGCATGCTTTGTAGAATCGATTCAGAATCCATTGATCACCTTCTACTTTTCTGCAGATCAACTGTTGTGCTCTGGACATCCATAAATCACGATCTTGGAATCAATCTAAATTGGCAAGGTCAGAACTTAAACGAGGCATGGCAAGCATGATGGAACTCTGCCTCTACATATAAAATCAGGAGCCTCCCACTCCTTGTCTGTTGGGGCATTTGGTTGGCTAGGAATGCTTCTATATTTAAAGATTCCCCCCCCCCCCCCCTCTCTAGCACATGATCAAGTCCAAAATCCTATCTAGTTTCTCTAGCATACCTGAAGATGACCCACCTAAACCATCCTGAATCATCACTCTTGAAGTCATAAATCTCAACACACACTGGGCTTATTTAGATGGATCCGCACAACCTACAGGCTGTGGTGGTGGTGCACTCTTACATCTTTCCAACCTGCATTTCTTCAAAGTCAAAATGAGTCTAGGACCCGGCACAAACAATTATGCTGAGCTTATCACTCTTCACCATCTACTACAGTTTGCATTAGAGCATAACATTTTACACCTACAAGTATATGGGGATTCTAAAATTATCATTAATTGGTTCAACAAAGTTGCATCTTGTCATGTGCATACACTTGTTTCTATATTAGAAGATATATGGCGAATGAAAGAACTATTCTCATCAATATCCTGCTCTCACATATACAGGGAATGAAACTGCATTTCTGACAAGCTTTCCAAGGAGGTAGCGGTCCAACATAGGAGGCTCTGGCACATAGAGGAACATAACGATGCACAAAATTTAAGCCATTATCATCGTCCATTTATAGAACAACTTGATAACGTAGCACAGATGATCTGAAAATTGATAGTTTTTTGAATATTTTTTGACAGTTACTTGATGGACAGTATGGCTGGATCTGTTATCTAACAGTTTGTAATTATTGTATCTATGTTGATGTACACCCCATAGAGGGATTTTGTGAGGATCTGATGTAAGTGACAACAGTCACACTATGCATATGAAAAGCATCTACAACATGCAATTTTCAACTATAATGAAAATTATGATTTTTCCTTGGGAAAAAAAAAACAAATTATCCAAAAAAAGCTCAATTTAAAATTTTTGTCTCCTAATTTCAGAGAGGAGTCAAAAATTAGAGGAGACAAAAAAATTTATTTTCATATAATTTTCTCACAAATTCTATCTCTATCTCTTATTCTCCCTATCCAACTCACAAAATTAGAAAATACATTGAAATTTCATAATACCCCAGTGTTCTCTTTATCAGCAAAATTTATCATTTCTTAACCCCACTTATGTCAAATCAATACAAATAACTCATATGCTTGAAGCTTCACAATATGATAATTTTCACTTGATAAAAAAAAAATCTAATTTCTTATCCCGACTTAATCAAGTCAATAAAAATAGAAAATATGCCTTATAATCAACACAATTAAGTTTCTAACAATTTATTGAAAATTTCTTTACTTATTTTTTTAGTCTTCCTATTTTCCAAATGGAATCAAACATTTCTCTTTCCTTTTGATAATCTAACAATTTCTATCTCTCTCAACATCTTTAATTTTGTCTTATTATCTAGATCCAACCCATAAAATTGGAAAATACATTGAAATCCCATTATATGATTTTAATTTTGTCTTATTATCTAGGTCCAACTCATAAAGTTGAAAAATACATTGAAATCTCATTATATGATGATCTTTTTATCAACAAAGTTTCTCAATTTCTAGCTCCAATTAAATAAACTCAATACAAATAACTTATGAAATTAGAAAATAAAGTAAAATTTCATAATATAATGATGTCTTTTTATCTACAAAATTTCTTATTTTCTAACCCATTTAAGTCAATACAAATAACCCATAAAGTTAAAAAATACATTAAGTTAAAAAATACATTAAAAATGATCAATGTAATAATGTTGATGTTATTTTTCTAGCCCACTTAAAATCAAGTCAATACAAATAACTCATATATTTAAATCTTCCCAATATAATAATATTATCTTTATCATAAAAAAAATCCCCATTTCTTACGGCACTTAAGTCAATTCAAATATATTACATAGAGTATGCTAACTTTCTTATTTTTATTTTTTTTTGGTAATTGTGTTAACTTTTCAACTCTATTACCATTTTTTATTTTCCGATATTTATTCTTTCCCACTCATAGTTTAATGGATTCTTAATAGTATGATGATTTTTTTTATTTTCCGAAATTTATTCTCTCCCGCTCATAGTTTTATGGATTTTAATAGTATGGTGATTTTTTAAAATCTTTATAGTATATATATTAATATTCATAATTTTGAAAGAATATTATAATAATTAAAAATAAAATAAAAAAATATGAATATTAATTAAATATATATTTTTAATTATGGAAAAATCATTTATATATTTAACTTTTTATTTTAAAAGTAAAAAAAAATACATTAATAATATAAAATTTGAGAGTGTAGGCTTTCACAATTCGAATTTATATCATGTGTTGTTACTCTTAGAAAATATATGGAGTATGTGTGAAACATTCAACATTTCAAAAATTACCCATACAATTATATACCTTTATCCTCACTCTCACCATCACCTAGCATAAGAATCTATCATCCTTAACACCTTACCCACTAGGGTCATTCAAAATTATTCCCCCAAATTTTTCGAAATATGAAAAGCCCATTAACTAAAACCCTCTTATCCAATGGCTACAAACTCTCTCAAATAAAAATAGACTTTTGTTTAGCTATCAACCTCAAAATCTCAAAACTATTGTCCTACCCCATAACAAAAGTCACCCTTCTTTATTTCCAAGGGATCATTAATTGCATCTCAATAACCCTTGAAAAAAATAACATTAAGATTATCTTTAAACCTTACACCACCCTGAATCAACTATTCTTCTTTGCTAAGGACCACTCTAATATAATGATTTCCCCTAGGGTTTATCAAATTCCACGTTCTTCTGGAAAAACCCACATTCGCTAAATAGGAAGATCTTTTAAAGTGCATCTAAAAGAACATATAGTTGACACCCAATGAAATGGAATACCCAAATCTTCCATTATTGGGCACTCCCAAAATATCAAACACTTTATTACCTTTGTGTTAGGGTAATTTCAATAAAATTGACTAGGTCCAGTTACTAGTGGTTTTCATTCTCGAGGTTTATGATAACCCATGGTATTGACCCATAGTATTCATTTGGAATATAACCTATATAAATGAAAAAGGAATTCATGTTAATTTTCCCACATGATCATTGGGATCTCAAGCAACGGTGTCTTTAGATACCACCAATTCTCTCGATTCCATGATCCTAACAACTAGTATTAGAATTGTGGTTAAATTTTTTGTGTCTTGATCAAAGCATGGTTATGAATGACCAAATTTATAGGAGAAATATAGAGAAGACATGAAGAATAAAAGTTCCCATCTTGGAAAGGTAGCTAAGATATGCAAAGATGGCATAAATGTTTTTAGGAACACAAATTATGTCAAAGCTTGATCAGAGGAGGAGATGAGGTTCATGATCTGAAGGAAATATCTATGACATATACAAGTCATACATCATTGTGGCCACATAGAACACACATATTGGTACTTCGAGTGGTGGCTTGGAGGTTGTGGATGTGGTCATGATGAAACCATTTGAAAAATGTGATCGGAAGGTATAGCTATTGATGGGCCTCTAAATTAGACATAAATTAAGGCCCATCTAACCTTTCTTAGACTCATCTACCTTCCTTATGCACATGAAAATATATATTAAATCTCTCCTTCTGCACTTAATAATGTTTTCTTATGCTTTAATATTTTCTTAGGAAAGTTTAAAGGTAATTGCATATTTCATCTTGGTTATTTTGTAGAATATTGTGAGAATATTGGGAATATTATGTAGATTTGGAGAAGGAGATAATTTAGGGACTTTCTCCCTACCACTAGAAGATTAAGATTGAAGAATAAATTAGCGCAATGTCAGGAAATTATAGATAAATCTTGGAGATATTCAAGGGGTTTTTCCACCCTCCTTAACTCTCAAAGGTAGCCAAAGGATCCTCATGAGATCCCCTCCAACAATTCAAATTCCAAGGGTAGCCAAGAAACTCAATACCAAGTGCACTCAAGACATAATTCACTTCGAGTCAAGTAGATCACCCCAAATATTCTCTCCAGCAACTCTAATTCCAGAGGTAGCCGAGAAACTCAATATCTATTTACTTCGACTCAAGTGGACTCAATCACCCCAAATATTATCTCCAACAATTCGAGTTCCAGAGGCAGCCATGCAACTCAAAGAGGAGTGCACTCAATATTTGTTTACTTGGAGTCAAAGTGGACTCAATCACTATGTTTTAGGGAGCTCTTGGTAGCTGCCCTTGAGGATAAATAAAGTTGATCAAGAGCTAATTAGGGTCGATTCTATTCCATTCTGGTCTAGCCATTTGATTCTAGTCCATTCGATACAGTCCATTCCATTCCATCCCATGAAATCCATTTTCCATTCTATTATGCTTTTGTTGTTTAAGACCTTCAGGATGAAATAAGATTTCTTTTTAATGAAATGAGTATTCAGATGAATTTTTGTTGATCTAGCTCTAGAGAGTTGGGCTCATGGATTAGGACCCAATCCATGTGCCTCAGCTTCTATGCCTATTACCACTCTTTCCTTTCTGTCATTTAGCTAGTTTGTTTCTGCCCATTACTTATTTTTTGTTTCTGTCATTTAGTTATTCTTTCTTCTCATAGTTTCAAGTTGTTGTTTTGAATTGTTATTTTAGGTTTTAATTTGCTTAATAGAATGTAGGATAAAACTCTAAAAGTTGTGGATATAGACTTCCCTTCTCATCTCTATCCATAGAGCTTGAGGGGGATAGGCTTTCCCATAGGTCAAAAAAATTGATTTTTGTTCACTTTTTTTTATCACAAATTCTTTTCTCTTTTCCCGTGCATGAATCTGTAGGTTTTTTTGCAAGAAGCAGTATTAAATTTCTGAAAAAGTTCACCCTCGCCTTCCTACTTCATTTTCCATATTTGCTGCTACACTTCTATCCGCTTCTATTTTCACTTATTTGCAGCTGTTGAACCCTTTTTATTCCCAAAGACACTTCAAAATGACTAAGTCTACCTTCTATTCCTTATCTTTCATGTTCTGCAACTATCGCAACAATTTTAACGCAAAACACTTGACAAACCATCAAAGTTTGACCTCCTCCATTTTCTTCTTGGTTCTCTTGCTACCGTACATTGCAATCGCACTTTGCAAAATTTACCCTTTTCTTCTAAGACTTACCACTCTGATCCGACGATTGCGATATTGTGATTGCACTCCGATGCCAGTCCCACGGCCACGTCACCCATAGCATTTCACACTTTGCACCATTTAATTGGTTTTCGTTAACACTTACTGCTTCCAACATCCGATTGTGATATTGTGATATCATGTATCGCACTTCGCAACATTTACCACATCATAAATCACAATTTTACCACGTCGCACTTCGCACTTCGTAGATTTTACCTTTTCACAAATCGCACTTCGCTCCCACTCCCGAATTGTACTCCCGCTTCTCCACCATCGCACTTTTCAAAACATTCCACTCCAAATCCATTTTTGTGCTATAATAAGGGTTTATAAGGTTTAACCCCGCTCTTTCCACTTCTAAGCCTTGTTTCATGCGTTAAGCCCTCCATTAGCCTCTTTAGCCCCTTTTCCTCCAAGCTTCAAGCACACTTCTTCAAATTAGAATTAGATCATGGATAACTGTATAGATAGGAGAATGATAGATAGAGTAGGGTGTGTTTAGCCAATTTTCCATGTTAAGTGTGGTCTAAATTAGTTTCCTTTCTGCAATTGAAATTAGTTTAATTTATTCCATTTCCTTTCTGTAAATCGAATTAGTTTCACTTCTGGCATTTCATTTCTGTAATTTATTTTAGTTTCATTGAACTGTGACAGACTTCACTTAGAACCCCTAGAAGTAGAACCCTTTCATAGAGCGAAAGAGGATGACATGAACAAAATGCACCTGCTATGTATATAGCACTGTCACCTCCAAGTTTGTATGAACCCCGGGTTGATAAAGTAAAGTAGGGCAACCCCTAGGAGTTGCAGCACCCTTGGTGCAATACCATGGCTCACCACTTTTTGGCGCCATTGCGAGGGAGGTGTCTAGTACATGCTTTGATTTCGTTTTTAACATTATTTTATGCTTTCCTTTTTCATGTTATGTCCAAAATATTGAAAAATATTAAAAAAATTGATTTCCATGCCTCATAGGAGTAGGGATACTCGTAATATTTTTTTTAAAATACTTCTCCAATACCAAGCCCCCCCCACTTGACCACGTGAAGCAATAAGAACCACATCACCATACACTTTTGAAGGAAGAAGAGATGGATGGATATGATGACAATGAAGAAGATCTTAGTGGGTTTCCCATTCAAGATATGAACATCAGTGTGCATATGAAGAACATCCCTCCATCTTTCCTTCCCAGCTTCCATGGTATGAGGATAGAGGATCTGAAGACATTTCTCTTTGAATTTGAGATACTTTGTAGTTATTATAGCTACTTATCACACACTCAAAAACTAAGATTATTTCCTAAAAAATTAAAGGATAGAGCTCATAAATGGTTCATGAGTCTAGGTACTAATTCAATAAGATCATGGAATGATATGCAAAAGATATTTCTAGAAAAATATAAAGATCGTGATCTTAGAGAATAAATTTTTAGAACGAACCAAGAAGAAGATGAGAGCATTGAGGATCTAATAGAGAGGTTCATGTATAATGTTAAGAGGGAAAAATTTCATCATCTAGGATTTGACACACTACAAACCCTCTTACTTAGAACAATTAGGGATGAGTGGATTGATCTCCCTAATCTCATTAGTAGAGGAGATCTATATTAGTTGTCATTTGAAGAAATTTGTGAAACATGCAAATTCATATCAAGAGGAAGGGAAAGAGTAAGTAAGTCAGCATCAACATTGGTAAGGCAATATGAACTTGGAAATTTTCTTGATAAATTTAAAACATAAATTCTTAGCAATCTAAGTGAACAAGTAGAAATTTTAAAAATGAAAAATGAGAAAAAATAAGATGTTGATATTTTTGTTATCCATGTTGAATCTTATGCTACTAAATTTTGTTCATCATTCCCCAGGTTTAAAGAAGTTTACCAAGAAGACAATGGAGCAAGGAAATCACCAAAGAAGCTATGTTGTGTACCTCCAAGGAGACCCTGGAAGCCTAGTCAACTTGATATGATACAAGGGCCCACTTCAAAATTTCAAGCTTATTCACATCCATCTAAAACTAATTGGGACACAATCCCTCCCTAACAACCTTGGCCATATGTGACCCCAAAACCAAACTTAGCAACATGGTTCGCAAGGTCCTTTTTGGGAAAATCCTCAACATCCTCAATATTTCCCTCAATATCCTCAATACCTGACTCCATGTTATCCCTACCATCCACCTCCACCACAAACACAGCCTCAACCACATCCATCTCATATATACACCCCTACTCAACTACCTCTACCACGATTTCCAAACACATACAATGAAGTATCTCAGCTCACTTACAATGCTAAGGTACAACACTACCAAACATATCCTCTTGATCTAAATGTTTTGCATCTTAGTTCAAGAAAGGTATTGCAAAGAATACATTTTCTTAATTTCATTTAAGGACAACATCAAGAAGAAGAAGATCCAAATGAGGAGATCAAAATATTGAGGGCTACACTTGACAAAGAGCAGAAATTAGAATCATATGTTGAGAAAGTTCCCTCACGTTTACCATCATTTTCTCCATGTGTTCAAGAGAACAATCAAAAGAAATAGGAAAATTTGATTTCCATAATATAAGAGGACATCCAAGGTGATCCAAGTCAACAAGTGAACCAAGGCATCACAACTATATTGACATATGGCTCCAAACAGTAATTAAGTTGTAGCAACACACTCTTCTTCAACAGTACTTGATACAATCCCTGTCAACAAAATTCATCTCTCATATTCAGGTACATGTCAAAGCATGTATTCCAAGTGTGCACATGATTTTATATGGAATCTTGATGTGTACATGGCTCCATTGGAAGTATTCGCATACCTGAAAAAGGTTTTGTGTTTTTCAAGTAGAGTAGGAAAGTGAAAAAGTAAAAAAAAAAAAAAAAAAGAATAAAATATCAGGTGAAAACCTCTTTTTAGGCGTCTGAGATTGGACCAGTGATTGAAAACCTCCATGAGGTGGTCATTGGGTAGGGAAAAAAATAAAAAAATAAAATATCCTAGGTGAAAACCTCCTTTGAGGCGCCTAGGAAGACCTACTAGTGGAAAACCTCATTGAGGCAACTATTAGGCCTTAAATTTTTTTTTTTTTAAATTGCATTTCTCCATGTGTCTCTCTCTAATGAATGTAGGTGCTCGCCAACCTTTGCAAGCTAGCAAAAAACAATTTGGCACAAAAATAAAATTAGCTCAACGCCTTGGTTAAAGGTAGTCAAACTTGGACTTCCTCCTACTGTGCTCAGAAGCTCCAAAAGGACCGCAAGCAGATTATCACATGCAACTTCAGAACCATCGAAGACAACTTCAATAGCCATATCAGCAGCTTCAATATCACCTGCAAAAGAAAATAAATGGTAAGACTCAGGTATACAATCATCCAACCCTTTCTTCGAATCTATTTTAGCTTAATAAAAAAATGAAAGGTGTGAGAATGAATTTTTTTTTATATAGCCAAAATGAGTAGCAGAGCAACCTCGGCCTTATCTAGCAACTAGCCTCACTTTTCCACCCAGAAAAGGAACAAGACAAAAGTAAAAAGGACTTGAGAAAGTGGGAAGTAAGCAGTTCATCGTAACAAAAGACAATGAGTGCCAAGGGATAACCAAGGGTGAACTCAATTCACAGAAAAAAAAAAAGAATTGTGAGTATACTTTGCATGCAATAAAAAATTTAAAATAAAAAGAAAAGAAAAAATAGAAAGAAATAAAAGAAAAAATCAAATAAAAGGTGGATCCACCACCTCTTGGCATGCAAAACAGATTTTATTAAGGCATCTGAGGACCTCCATGAAGCACCTACAAGAATAAATGCAAGAAGAATAGAAAGAAGATTAGCAGGAGGAGCAACACATGGGCCAATAAACAAAAAATGAAATAAGCCGGCATCCAGGAAGAACCAGGAGGCAGGGAGGATGAATAGGTTGCTCAGAGGATGAGCAACAAATTCAGTTGGGGGGTGGTGATGGGCCTCTAAATTAGACATAAATTAAGGCCAATCTAACTTTTCTTGGACTCATCTAACTTCCTTATGCACATGAAAATATATATTAAATATCCCCTTCTGCACTTAATAATCTTTTCTTATGCTTTAATATTTTCTTAGGAAGGTTTAAAGTTAATTGCATATTTGTGCCTAATATTGGTTATTTTTGTAGAATATTGTGAGAATATTGGGAATATTATGCAGATTTGGAGAAGGAGATAATTTAGGGACTTTCTCCCTGCCACTGGAAGATAAATATTGAAGAATAAATGAACACAATGTGAGGAAATTATGGAGAAATCTTGGAGAGATTCAAGGGTTTTGTCCACCCTCCTTATCTCTCAAAGGAATCCAAAGGATCCTAATGATATCCCCACCATATTTTCAAGTTCTGAGGCAGCCAGGAAACTCAAGACCAAGTGCACTTAAGCCATACTTCACTTTGGGTCAAGTGGATCACCCCAAAGATTATCTCCATCAACTCAAGTTCTAGAGGCAGCCGAGAAACTCAATCTTTGTTTACTTGGAGTCAACTGGACTCAATCATCCCAAAGATTCTCTCAAACAATTCAAGTTCCAAAGGCAGCCAAGCAACTCAAAGAGGAGTGCACTCAATCTTTGTTTACTTGGAGTCAAATTGGACTCAGTCACTATGTTTTAGGGAGATGTTGGTAGTCGCCCTTGAGGATAAATAAAGTTGATCAAGAGCTAATTAGGTTCGATTATATTCCATTCTTGTTCGGCCATTTGATTCTGGTCCATTCGATACAATCCATTCCATTCCATCCCATGCCATCCATTTTCCATTCTATTAGGATTTTTCTGTTTAATAACTTTGGGATGTAATAAGATTTCATTTTAATGCAATGAGTATTGAGATGACTTTTCGTTGATCTAGTTCCAGAGAGTTGGCCTCATGGATTAGGGCCCAATCCATGTGCCTCAGCTTCTCTTCCTATTACAATTCTTTCCTTTCTGTCATTTAGCTAGTTTGTTTCTATCCATTAGTTATTTTTTGTTTCTTTCATTTAGTTAATCTTGCTTCTGATAGTTTCAAGTTGTTGTTCTGAATTGCTGCTATAGGTTTTCATTTGCTTAATATAATGGAGAATAAAACTCTAAAAGTTGTGGATCTAGACTTCCCTTCTCATCTCTGTCAATAGAGATCGAGGGGGATAGGCTTCCCACAGGCCAAAAAAATCAATTTTTGTTCGCTTTTTTTATCACACATTCTTTTATGTGTTCTCGTGCATGAATCTGCAAGTTTATTTGTAGGAAGTAGTATTAAAGTTCCATAGAATTTCACCCTCGCCTTCCCTCTTCATTTTCCATCTCTGTTGTTACGCTTCTATCCCCTTCTATTTTCACTTATTTGTAGCTACCACACCCTTTTTATTCCCAAAAACACTTCAAAATGACTAATTCTGCCTTTCGTTCCTTCGTTTTCATATTCTGCAGCTATCACAGCCATTTTAATAGAAAAAATGTTTGGCCTCCGCCATTTTCTTCTTGGTTCTCCTAGTACTGTACATCACAATTACACTTCACAACATTTTCCGTTTTATTTTAAGATTTATTGCTCCGATCCACCAATTTCGATATTGCGATCGCCCTCCACCGTTGGTCCCACCACGCCATTTAATTGGTTTTCATTAACACTCACTGCTTCCAACAACCAATTGCAATATTGCGATATCACGTATCACACTTCACAACATTTATCACATCACAAATCACTATGTTTACCCCGTGGCACTTCACACTTCGTAGATTTTACCTTTTTGCAAATTGCACTTCGCTCTCGCTCCTGAAATGTACTCTCGGTTCTCTGCCATCGCACTTTTCAAAACATTCCACTCCAAATCCATTTCTACGCTATAATAAGGTTTTATAAGGTTTAACCCAGCTCTTTCCACTTCTAAGCCTTGTTTCATGCATTAAGGCCTCCATTAGCATCTTTAGCCTTTTTTCAACAAAACTACAAGTACACTTCTTCTAATTAGAATTAGTTCATGAATAACTACATAGATAGGAGCATGATATATAGAATAGCGTGTTTTTAGTCAATTGGCCAAGTTAAGTGTGGTCTAAATTAGTTTCCTTTATGTAATTTAAATTAGTTTCATTTCTGCCATTTCCTTTTTGCAAATTGAATTAGTTTCATTTCTGTCATTTCCTTTTTGCAATTTATTTTAATTTCATTGAAGTGTGACAAACTTCACTGAGAACCCCTAGAAGCAGCACCCTTTCGTAGAGCAGAAGAGGATGATATGAATAGAATGCATCTACTGTGTATATAGCACT
This sequence comes from Pinus albicaulis, assembly GCA_034641835.2. Taxonomy (NCBI): domain Eukaryota; kingdom Viridiplantae; phylum Streptophyta; class Pinopsida; order Pinales; family Pinaceae; genus Pinus; species Pinus albicaulis. The sequence continues at coordinate 28,669 of JAXQQM020083014.1, forward strand.
ATCACCTCCAAGTTTGTACGAACCCTGGGTTGATAAATTAAAGTAGGGCAACCCCTGGGAGTTTCAACACTCTTGTCGCAATACCAGGGCTCACCAACTATATCTACAATCATGAATGTGAGAACCCTAGAATGCATCGAATTAGTAGATGATGGAAGAAAAGCCTCCAAGCAGTAGAGGTAAATAGGTAGAGTTGCAAAGCAGTTCTATCAAGTTTTTTGATAAGGGGGTTTTTGTGGATAATTAATTTCATGTTTGAAGTGAGCCTGTGAGTCAGCTATAAGTGAGTGAGACACAGTTCTTTCATTCGAGAGAGGCATGAAAAATTGGGTAACCGTTTGGTTGCCAAGTAAGTGATCTTTCCAAATGTGCAGGGTGTAAGTTGGAAGTGGAAATGTGGGGCTTGCGATGTGTGGAATTGAGTCTCCTATAAGCTATGGAGAGATATAAGGGAATAGTACAATATTTGGAGAGATTGAGTTTCAACTTTGTTGATAGTATGGAAATGGGCTTGATTCCTCTAGCACATTATTGAAATGTTGGGAATCAATTGTATGCATTTGCATGAGTATGGAAATGGGACCTTCTTTGAGGTGTTGATTGACGAGAATGGACATGCTAAAAAGAAACAGGTCAATGCTAAAAAGAAACAGGTCAAAGAGGTAAGTTTTGTTGATCTTAATAAAAAAAATTCCAGTGGAGATAGTAAATTGGTTTTCCAATTCCTTGAGTTGGATGGATAATAAAAATGAAGGTGAGCTTGAAATGGAAGATTGGTTCATTGTTGAAAAATATATAGCGTTTATCATTGAAAAATATTAAAAATGAAATTATATGAGATGTCAAGGAATAAGTTGAAGCTTTGTGGGTTTCTCATGCTTACAAATAAAATTCCAGATGTCTTGAAGGAATTAATTAATGAGGGAAAACCAGGGTTGTGTATTTTAGAATTATATGTGAATAATTCAAAGAAAGTTACGTGGAGTTCACAAACAAGAAAGTAAGATCAAATTTTCATAGCTAAATTGATTAAATATAATAATAGAGAGGTGATATAGAAGACAAAATAGAGATGGAGTAAATGGTTTGAATTTTAGTGAAAGATCACACTTGTGATGCGAGTTATTGTGTGATAACATCGGTGGTGTGTGAACACCCTAAGGCTTTTGGTGGAAGTTATGAAATATTTCCCTAGGCATGTGTATTACTCAAGGAAGTTGTAATACCTATGTTGTTTTGGAATACATGTTGTGCAGGAGCACATGATGACTCACGTTTTGGAATGAACCACTTGGAGAGGTATGAGGGTGGTTAGTGTACTCATATGCTAGCCTGAGATTTTTTTTTGTAAGACCTTAAGAATTTAATTAGGCATACATGTAGTGCAGTGCCACATGGAGTTATGAAATTGTGGAATGGACCCATTAACTAGGTACCAAGGTGGTAGTTGTATTGGTGTCATAGATTTAGGGGCGGGGGGAGGGGGGGAATGTGAGAATGTTAGATGGTCGTGTTGGAATCACGATTTCCATTAGACCAAAACACACAGGTTTTAATCTCTACTACATTCTCTATAATTGGGATCCACAAGAGGCGGTTTGTCCGTGTCGTGAAACAAACAGGGAGTGTTGAACCCAATGTCTAAAAATATCCACTCCAACGCGAGCCGGGTGAATTTTGAACATGAGACCTATCACTATGATACCACTTGTTGGAATCACAATTTCCGTTAGACCAAAAACCACAATGATTAGTCTCTGCTATAATCGTCAGACTTAGAATCCACAAGAGGTGGTTATCTCATGTCACAAAACACGTGGGGATCACTGAGCCCAATGTCCAATAGGTCGATGAACCATGTACATGAAAAAGTGTCACATATACAATGGCTAGTTACCTATGTACTTTGGTGAATCGTAAACCTTTCATATAGACATAGATATAATTATTGAGACCATGTTATTCTCTCCGAGTCAAATTTAAGTGGGGATTTTTGGGGTAGTTTAGGTAAACTTAACTCGGTCAATCTATCAATATTTTTCGAGCTACAATTTTATGATAACCCATGATATTCATGTGCGATATAACATATTTTAAGGTGGAAATACCTTTAGGTAAATTTTTCCTTGAGGCCATTGGGCTCCCAACCAATGGTGTTTTTAGACACTGTCACTTCTCATGGTTTCATGATCGTAGCTCTTTGATGATTTCAAATATTGTCTTCCTCCCCCTTCTACCCCAAACACATCATAAGGGAATCCATTTAAATAAGAAAAAACCCAACATTTTTTTTTTTGTAATTCAAGGTTCTATTCATTCATTAAAAAAGAAGTACATTGATGAAAAGATGCAAGTTGTCTAACCCTGACTAGGTTTGTTGACTACCTCTAGCAACCTATGATATAGAAGAAAGGTTACAAATAGATACATAGTCCATAACTTAGGAGACAAAAAGAATCGAAATAAAAATAATACAAGTAAAACACATGTAACCATACTTAGTCATTAGAGATAATAGAAGCAAAATTATCTGGACCAATCCCTGGAGGGAGATGGGGGCAATAAGAACAATGGAATTGTTGTTTGAAATGGGCCAACGAGGACTCTAGGTTCTCCACATTCTTAGGTAGTGGATTCTGACCACGCCATACTACCACGATCCTCTCCCGAACATGACATTGAAAGTAATGCAACCTTTTGAGTGCAGCGATGATTGCTTCATCTTCTTCCTTCGTAGCCTTCTTAGGATTTTCCAAGTGGTCCAATACAAACTATACCAGGCCTTGACAACTCTAAAAACAAATTTTCTACCCACAAGTGCCCCATTCCTAGGCCATCGTACCTTATCCTGAACGCCAGTTCCTCCCATGTGCATCACACTACCCAGCTTTGCAATCTCCATTTTTTCCCCACCTCGTCCTACCTTCAAGTCACTGAGACCACCACGATCCCCTGATACTACATGACCCTTGTTTCTGATATTTTTACCTCCCGGTGCCCTTTATCCACCACCCTCAACTTCATATTTGTGTGATTCCCCCCTGGCTAGCCTAAATTCCTTTTGACGGGGGTATAGAGCGAGGATTGCAAGGCATGGGGTGCATTGTAACAGAGCTAAGAGCACCATCTGACCATGAAGCCACCCAACTCACCACAATGCATGCCAAAACAACTATCGATCCCAAATTTACAAGATATTTGGATGGAAAGGTACTACCTACCCAATGTCCCCTGCTCGAGGAGTAGAAAATGAAACTATGACATAGAAACTCCAGAAGAAAACTAGAGGCTTGCCAACTACCCTGATAGAAGGAGCTATAGGGAACAGAGACACATAACAACAAAAAAGACATATAATCATCCACTGAGTAGTCCTGAACCCCCAAGATAACTAGCTACCTTCAAATCCTTAAGAAAAATAACCCCCAGCCTGCCAAAATAATTGATTACGTAGTTTTGGGTCACGGGCGGCCTGAGAAAACCTTTAAAAAGACAAGATCCCAGAAGAAAACCCATTGACAAGATAAATAAAATCCCTCGTAAACACAAAAGGAAACTAAGAGAAGAACTGACTAACCACCCACGAGGAGGCTCGAGGGCCAACTTGATAACTAGATACAGAGCACTTAGACCACTGGAAAAAAAATGGGAAACCACACACAATAATGGATACTTATGATTTCTATGATCACGAGACTGAGGAGGATGCGTCGACTATAGAAACGACACCATTCCCAATCATCTCACCAGGTGGAGAGACCAATAATACCACCAAAACTCATCCTAATCACAACATACCATCAAAATTCTATAGCTTCATACCAAACATGGAGATGAGGAGAATCCATATACCAACGTCCCTCACCCTCTCCCACGCCCAATGTAATTGATGAAAAATTCACACGCCACTTATTTACTCCCCTCGTACTGCTTACATTGTGAGAGGATAAGGAGGTCGACCTCCACACCATGTGTCATTTTTTCGTCATCATAAACGACGCGTTTTAATTTCCTCAACGTTTGTCACCCCCATAGGGGACACCCGAAAATTTTCAATCTTGAAGTCGATTTCAATTTAAATCGCTATTGGAAACTTGATATCCACTATTTATCCTATACTCACAAAATTTCAAACTTTTCCTCTTAATTCCTCCCCCTGCCACCCCTACTTTTGTATTTATACACTTTTCTCCTTCTCCCTCCCCCCAACACCTCTATAATCTAATATCCCCCCTTTTTATCATAGTGTTATTATTAAATTTTAGCCTAATGGATTTCATAGGAACATATCAAATATGTTAAATGGTTTTTAACATAATATTCACATCTCAATTCCTTTAGTTAAAAATTGATATAGCCACATATTATTATATATTTATCTATTTACTAGACCTTATTCCCATGATTAACCATTTCATTAGTTTCCTTAATCGAAATATTATAATAATTATTATCCTAATATTAGCTTATAATAACATTGACTTATTAATATTAATTTATAACTCTACCCCATATATATATATATATATATATATATATATTTATTGGTGTGACGCTTGGGGAATTTTAACCATATATTACATGCTTTACATAATATTTCATAACACATCAACTTCCGATTAACTTGCCCCATATTCACCATAACACAATATATTTAACACAATTGCATTATCAATAATATCTTTATACTATAACAATAGTACAAATAAATTTTATTAATAAATTATAATTAGTAACAATATTAACTTCCAATTATCTTTATACAAGAAGTATATTACTAAATAATAGTATTATAACACTGATAATTTCTACGTTTCCTTAGAATATGTATTTTATGGCCTAATAATAATAATCATAACAGTATTGGTATAACAACCAATATAAATTCATCTTTATAGGGATCAAATTTTTTAAAATTAAAACTTCTTTTAAACTTCAAAACTTGGAAATTATTTGCAGCTCTAAAGATTGCCAATTGAGCTACCCCATGTGGATCATAACACAATATTTTTAACGCAATTGCATTATCACTAATTTCTTTATACTATAATGATAATATCAATACATTTTATTAATAACAATATTAACATCCAATTATCATTATACAAGAAGAATATTACTCAACAATAGAATTATAATATTAATAATTTCTATGCTTCAGTATAATATATAATTCACGGCCTGATAATAATAATCATATAATTATTGTTATAATAATCACTATATGTCCATCTTAACCATGTATTTAGCAACCGCTTAGAGGGATATTTTTTTTTGAAATGCAAACTTCTTTTAAAGTGCAAAACTTTAAAAATGTTTGTAGCTCTAAATATTTCGTCCCCTTTCCCCCCTAATAAATATGTGTTTCAAATGGCTATATAGATATATAGATATATATATATATATATATATATATATATATATATATATATATATATATTTCATTTCTTAATACATAAATGGATTCAATGCCTTGAAAATCCCCTTGGCCACTTGGATTGCTTATACTACAAATGTTATAAATCATTTCTACATTTCACACAAAATTGATTGAAAAGATATATCTTAAAAGGGACCAAAATGTAGAATAGTGAAACTATTTTAAATGTTTAACCATTATTTTTTCAATTTCTTTATATAATCTATAGATAGTTTTTTGTTTAGTCCCGAATCACCAACCCCACACACATATATATACAATAAACACTGAAATATTTTATATATGATGCACATTGAATTTTTTTAAAGTTACTAATATATTTTAAATGCCACATATAAATTTTATTCTATAATTGAATGAATTATAACTATACTTATTTTTTTCCCCAAGGACAAATTTTAATTTCCATTAATAAGAAATGAAAATTACATGTTGTGAAAGCCCGAAATAATATCAGATATGAATGTGATACATGCAATAGATGCCTACAAGCATAACAATACAAGCCAAAAAAAAAAAAACTACAAAGGTCATCCATAGAAGGCTATAAAAAAACTAAAGTGATAAAAAAAACATATCACTTTCATATTTATGGGTAGGATAACCACTTGACATACCCTTTTCTTCTTTTCAACTTTACGCCAGACTCCTTGTGAGTGAGTGGTTAAAATTGCTAAATAATTTTCGTTTTTCTACAAAGAGGCTTCTTTTTCTGAATCTAAACTCTCTAATAAATCAGATCTTTTCACTTCACCTGCCTCCATGTAAGGGAGTTCTTATTTCAAATTCTCCACTATTATCTCTACTTTTTCATTAATTCGTCGACTGAACTATCGATCCATCCTACTCTTCCTCTATTTTTTCTGGTGTGCCTTGGCATTCTCAGACCTCCACACTCATTTGATTCACCACAATTTATTCTTCCTGATATTATTAAATATGTAGATTTGGAACCTGCTGGTGAGCCCTAGTATTGCACCAAGAGTGCTGCAACTCCCAGGGGTTTCCCTACTTTACTTTATTAATATGAGGCTCATAAAACTTGGAGGTGAAAGTGCTATATACACAACAGATGCATTTTGTTCATGTCATCCTCTTCCGCTCTATGAAAGGGTGCTATTTCTAGGGGTTCTCAGTGAAGTCTTTCACACTTTAATAGAACTAAAATAAATTGCAGAAAGGAAATGATAGAAATGAAACTAATTCAGTTTGCAAAAAGGAAATGGTAGAAAGGAAACTAATTTAGACCACACTTAACATTGTGATTTGCGATGTGGTAAATGTTGTGAAGTGCGATACACGATATCGCAATATAGCAATCGGTTGTTGGAAACAGTAAGTGTTAACGAAAACTAATTAAAGGGTGCAAGGTGCGAAATGCGATGGGTGACATGGTGGTGGGACTGGTAGTAAAGCACAACCGCATTATCAGAATCGACAGATCGGAGCGATAAGTCTTAAAGGAAAAGGGTAAATGTTTAGAAGTGCGATTACAATGTATGGTAGTGGGAGAACCGAGAAGAAAAGGGCGGAGGTCAAAATTTGATGGTTTGTCAAGCATTTTTCGTTAAAATGGTTGCGATAGCCGCACGACGTGAAAACGAAGGAATAGAAGACAGAGTTAGTCATTTTGAAGTGTTTTTGGGAATAAAAAGGGTGCGACAACTGCAAATAAGTGAAAATAGAAGGGGATAGAAGCATAACAATAGAGATGGAAAATGAAGCGGGAAGGTGAGGGTGAACTTCTCTGGAACTTTAATACTTATTCCCGAAAACAAACCTGCAGATTCATGCACGGGAAATCAGAAAAGGATGTGTGATAAAAACAGTGAAGAGAAATCAATTTTTTTGGCCTTTGGGAAAGCCTCCCCCCTTGAGCTCTATTGACAGAGATGAGAAGGGAAGTCTAGATCCACAACTTTTAAAGTTATCCTCCATTCTATTTAGCAAATGAAAAGCTACAACAGCAATTCAAAACAGCAACTTCAAACTACTAGAAGCAAGATTAACTAAATGACAGAATAAATAAATAAATAAATTAATTAATTAAACTAATGGACAGAAACAAACTAGATAAATGACAGAAAGGAAAGAATGGTAATAGGCAGATAAACTGAGGCACATGGATTGGGCCCTAATCCATGATCCAATCTCTCTGGAACAAGATCATCAAAAATTCATCTGAATACTCATTGCATCAAAATGAAATCTTATTACATCCTGAAGGTATTAAACAACAAAAGCCTAATAGAATGGAAAATGGATGGCATGTGATGGAATGGAATGGACTGTATCGAATGGACAAGAATCGAATGACTAGACTGGAATGGAATAGAATCGACCCAAATTAGCCCTTTATTAGCTTTATTATAGCCTCAAGGTAAACTACCAACAACTCCCTAAAAAATAGGTAATGTGTCCACTTGACTCCAACTGAAGTATGGCTTGAGTGCATTTGGTCTTGAGTCACTTGGCTGCCTCTGGAATTCAAATTTCTGGAGGGGATCTCATGAGGATCCTTTGGTTGCCTTTGAGAGTTAAGGAGCATGGACAACCCCCTTGAATATCTCCAAGATTTCTCCCTAATTTACTGATATAGTGCTCATTTATTCTCCAATATTGATCTTCCAGTGGCAGGGAGTAAGTCCCTAAATGATCTACTTCTCCAAATCTGCATAATCTGCCAAATATTCTCACAATATTCTACAAAAGTAACCAATATTAGGCACAAATGTGCAATTACCTTTTTACCTTCTTAAGAAAATATTGAAGCATAAGAAAACATTATTAAGTGCAGAATGAGAGATTTAATATATATTCATGTGCATAAGGAAGGTATATGGGATTAAGAAAGGTTAGATGGGCCTTATTTTATGTCTAATTTAGAGGCCCATCATCACCCCCCTACTGAAACTGTTTCTCATCCTCTAAGCAACCTATTCATCCTCCTTGCCTTGTGGTTTTTCCTGCATGCTAGCTTATTTCATTTTCTGTTTATTGGCCCATGTGTTGCTCCTCCTGCTAATCTTCTTTCTATTATTCTTGCATTTATTCTTGTAGGTGCTTCATGGAGGTCCTCATATGCGTTAATAAAATTCTTTTTTCATGCCAAGAGGTGGTGGATCCACCTGTTATTTGATTTATTTATTTTTTTGTTCTCTCTTTTTTTTTATTGCATGCAATGTAAATTCACAGTTCTTTTTTTCTGTGAACTGAGTCCACCCTTAGTTATCCATTGGCACTCCTTGTCTTCTATTACAATGAACTACTTACTGCCCACTTTCTCAAGTCCTTTTTAATTTTGTCTTGTTCTTTTTCTTGGTGGAAAAAGTGATGCTAGTTGCTAGATAAGACTAAGGGTGCTTTGCTATCGATTTTGGCTATATAAAAAAACTTTCCTTATGACACTTTTTAATGTTTTATTAAGCTAAAAGAGTTTTGAAGAAAGGGTTATATGATTGCATACATGAGCCTTACCATTGATTTTTTTTTGCAGGTGTTATTGAAGTTGCTAATACGGCTATTGAAGCAGTCTTCGGTGGTTCTGAAGCTGCATGTGATAATCTGCTTGCGGTCCTTTTGGAGCTTCTGAGCACAGGAGGAGGAAGTCCAAGTTTGACTACCTTTCACTAGCGTGTTGACCGAATTTTCTTTTCCTGCCAACTTGTTGTTTTCCGGCTTGCAAAGTTTGGAGATCACCTGCATTCATTAGAGGGAGATACATGGAGAAATTCAATTTTTTTTATAAGGATTACTAGCTGCCTCAATGAGGTTTTCCACTAGTAGGTCTTCCTAGGCGCCTCAAAGGAGGTTTTCACCTAGGATATTTTATTTTTCTCTTTTTTTTCCCAACCCAATGACCACCTCATGGAGGTTTTCAATCAATGTGCCAATATCAGACGCCTCAAAAGAGGTTTTCACCTGAGATTTTATTCTTTCCCTTTTTTTTTTCCTTTTCACTTTCCTACCCTACTTGAAAAAAAAAAAAACATTTTCAATTATAGGAATACTTCCAATGGAGCCATGTACACACCAAGATGACAGATAAAATCATGTGCACACTTGGAATACATGCTTTTACATGTACCTGAATATGAGATATGCATTTCTTTGACTGGGATTGTATCAAGTATTGTTGGAGAAGAGTGTGTTACTGCAACTTAATGAGTGTTTGGAACCATATGTCAATATAGTTGTGATTCCCTAGTTCACTTGCTGAGTTGGATCACCTTGGATATATTCTTCCATTATGGCAGTCAAATCTTCCTATTTTTGTTGATTGTTCTCTTGAACACATGGAGGAAATGCTAGTAAACATGAGGGAAATTTCTCAATATTTGATTCTGATTTCTGCTCTTCATCAAGTGTAGCCCCCGATTTTTTCATCTCCTTATTTGGGTGTTCTTCTTATTGATTTTTTCCTTCAATGACATTAAGAAAATATCTTCTTTGCAATATCTTTCTTGAACTAAGATGCGGACCATTTAGATCAAGAGGATATGTCATTGTAAGTAAGTTGAGGTACTTCATTGTATGGGTTTGGAAATGGTGGTATAGGTAGTTGAGTGGGGGTGGATATATGAGATGGATGTGGTTGAGGCTATGGTTGTGGTGGAGGTGGATGGTAGGGATAACATGGAGTTGAGTGTGGAGGATATTGAAGGAAATATTGAGGATATTGTTGATTTTCCCAAGAAGGACCTTGCCAACCATATTGCCAAGATTGGTTTTGGGGTTGAGATGGCCAAGGTTTCGAAGGAGGGAGTGTGTCCCAATTAGTTTTAGATGGATATGAATAAGCTTGACATTGTGAAGTAGGTCCTTGCATCATATAAGGTTGACTAAGCTACCGAAGGTAGACACATGTATAGATAATTTGGTGATTTCCTTGCTCATTGTCTTCTTTAAATAAACTTCTTTAAACCATATGGAATAATGGAAAACATTTGTTAGCATATGATTACGCACGGAGAAAAATATCGGCATCTTCTTGCTCATTTTCATTCAGCATTTCTACTTGTTCACTTAGATTGTTAGAATTTTTGTTTTAAAGTTATCAATCAGAATTTCAGAGTTCATCTTGCCTTATCAATGTTGATGCGCGGCCTGCTTTCCATTACTCTTGATATGCGCTTGCATTTTTCACAAATTTATTCAAATGACAATTTATATACATCTCCTTTACTCGTGAGATTAAGGAGATCAATCCACTCATCCCTAATTGTTCTAAGTAAGAGGTTTTTTAGTGTGTGAAATCCTAGATGATGCAATTTTAGCCTCGTAACATTATACATGAACCTCTCTATTAGATCCTCAAGGCTCTCATCTTCATCTTGGTTCATGCTAAAAATTTCATCTCTAAGATCACGATCTTTGTATTTTTTTAGATATATATTTGCATATCATTCCATGATCTTATTGAATTAGTACCTTAGAGATCTATCCTTCAATGTTGTAGGAAACAATCTCAATTTTTAAGTGTTTGGTAAGTGGCCATGAGATTTACAAAGTATCTCAAATTCAAAGAGAAATGTTTCCAGATCCTATGTCCTCATACCATGGAAGTTGAGAAGGAAATATGGGGGTATGTTCTTCATATGTACACTGATGTCCATACCTTGAATGGGAAACCCAATAAGATATTATTCATTTTCATCATGTCCATCCATCTTTTCTACCTTCAAAAAGTGTATGGTGATGTGGTTCTTACGGCACCACGTGGTCAAGTGGGGGGGGGGTGGGTGGGTATTGGAGAAGTATTTGTAAAAAATTATGAGTATCCCTACTCCTATGAGGCATGAAAATTAGATTTTTTGTATTTTTCAATATTTTGACAACAATATGAAAAATAAATGTAGAAAATAGTGCTAAAAACATAATCAAAGAATCTACTAGACACCTCCCCAGCAAAGGTGCGAAAAAGTGGTGAGCCACAGTGTGCACCAAGAGTCTTTGTAACTCCCGGTTGCCCTACTTTACTTTATCAACCCGGGGTTCGTACAATCTTGGAGGTGACAATGCTATATATATACACAACAGATGCATTTTTTTCATGCCATCCTCTTCCGCTCTATGAAGGGGTGATACTTCAGAGGTTCTCGGTGGATGCAATACGTACTTCAATGAAACTAAAATAAATTTCATAAAGGAAATGGAAGAAATGAAACTAATTCAATTTGCAGAAAGGAAATAAAAGAAATGAAATTAATTTAAATCACAGAAAGGAAACTAATTTAGAACACACTTAACTTTTCCAATCGGCTAAACAAACCCTACTCTATCTATCATGCTCCTATCTATGTATTTATTCATGACCTAATTCTAATTTGAAGAAGTGTTCTTGTAATTTGGAGGAAAAAGGGCTATAGAGGCTAATGGAGTGCTTAACACATGAAACAAGTCTAAGAAGTGGTAAGACAGGGGTTAAACCTTATAAAACCTTATTATAGTGCAAAAATGGCTTCTAACCAGAATATTTTGAAAAGTGCGATGACGGAGAAGCGGGTGTAGAGTTTGGGAGCGAGAGAGAAGTGCGATTTGTGAAAAGGTAAAATCTACGAAGTACGAAGTGCAACAGGGTAAACATTGCGATTTCCAATATGGTAAATGTTTTGAAGTGCGATATGCCATATCGCAATATCAAAATCGACTATTGAAAGTGGCAAGTGTTAATGAAAACCAATTAAACGGTACGAAGTGCAAAATGCAATTAGTGACATGGCAGTGGGACTGGCGGTAGAGCGCGATCGTAATATCACAATCGACAGATTGAAGTGGTAAGTATTAAAAGGAAAGGGTAAATGTTGCGAAGTGTGATTACGATGTATGATAGCTTATGATGTATGATAGCGGGAGAATCGAGAAGAAAAGGGCGAAGGTCAAACTTTGATGGTTTGTCAAGAATTTTGCGTTAAAATGGCTGCAATAGTTGTAGAACATGAAAATGAAGGAATAGAAGGCAGACGTAGTCATTTTGAAGTGTTTTTTAGAATAAAAAGGGTGCGGTAGCCAAAAATAAGTGAAAATAGAATGGGATAGAAGTGTAATAGTAGAGATGGAAAATGAAGCGGGAAGGCAAGGGTGAACTTCTCTAGAAATTTTAATACTTTATCCTGCAAACAAACCTGTGGATTCATGCACGGGAAAATAGAAAAGAATGCGTGATAAAAATAGTGAACAGAAATCAATTTTTTTGGCCTATGGGAAAGCCTACCCTCCTCGAGCTCTATTGACAGAGATGAGAAGGGAAGTCTAGGTCCACAACTTTTGAACTTTATCCTTCATTATATTAAGCAAATGAAAACCTACAACAACAATTTGAAACAATAAGTTGAAACTACCAGAAGAAATATTAACTAAATGACAGAAAAAAAAAACTAATGGATAGAAACAAACTAGCTAAATGACAGAAAGGAAAGAATGGTAACATGCAGAGAAGTTGAGGCCCATGGATTGGGCCCTAATCCATGAGTCCCGCTCTCTAGATCTAGATCAACTAAAAGTCATATGAATACTCATTGCTAAAATGAAATATTATTACATCTCGAAGGTCTTAAACAATAAAATCCTAATAGAATGGAAAATGGATGGCATGGGATGGAATGGAACTAAAATCGAATTGAATGGACTATATCGAATGGAACAGAATCGAATGGTTTGATTTGAATGGAATAGAATCGACCCTAATTAGCTCTTGATTAGATTTATTTATCCTCAAAGGCAGCTACCAATAGCTCCCTAAAAAATAGGTAATGAGTCCACTTGACTCCAAGTGAAGTATGGCTTGAGTGCACCTAGTCTTGAGGCGCTTGGCTACCTCTAGAATTCCAATTGCTAGAGGGGATCTCATGAGGATCCTTTGGCTACCTTTGAGAGTTAAGGAGGGAGGAAAACCCCCCTGAATCTCTCCAAGATTTCTCCTTAATTTCCTGATATTGTGCTCATTTATTCTCCAATCTTGATCTTCCAGTGGCAGGGAGCAAGTCCCTAAATCATCTCCTTCTCCAAATATGTCTAATCTGCCAAATATTATCACAATATTCTACAAAAACAACCAATATTAGGCACAAATATGAAATTACCTTTAAACCTTCTTAAGAAAATATTGAATCATAAGAAAACATTAATGTGATGAAGATGAGGAGAGATTTAATATATATATTCATGTGCATAAGGTAGATGGGCTTAAGAAAGGTTAGATGGGCCTTATTTTATGTCTAATTTAGAGGCCCATCATCACCCCTCTACTGAAAATGTTGCTCATGCTCTGAGATACCTATTCATCCTCCCTTCCTTATGGTTTTTCATGCATGCTAGCTTATTTCATTTTCTTTTTATTGGCCCATGCATTCCTCCTCCTGCTAATCCTATTTATATTTTTCTTGCATTTCTTCTTGTAGGTGCTTCATGGAGGTCCTCAGATGCCTTAACAAAATCTGTTTTGCATGCAAAGAGGTGGTGGATCCACCTGTTATTTGATTTTTTTTTCTTTTCTTTATTTTATTTATTTATTTATTTATTTTTATTGCATGCAAAGTAAACTCATAGTTCTTTCTTTTTTCTATGAACTGAGTTCACCCTTGGTTATCCCTTTGCACTCCTTATCTTCTATTACAATTAATTGCTTAATACCCACTTTCTAGAGTCCTTTTTACTTTTGTTTTGTTCCTTTTCTTAGTGGAAAAAGTGAGGCTAGTCGATAGATAAGGCTGTGGTTGCTCTGCTACTGATTTTGGCTATATAAAAAAACTTTCCTTCTCACACTTTATAATGTTTTACTAAGCTAAAATAGATTCAAAGGAAGGGTTAGATGATTGCATACCTGAGCCTTACTATTGATTTGGTTTTTTGCGAGGTGATATTAATTTCTTGAAATGTATTTATTGAAAGGCATCTTCGGTTTTTAAAGCCCATGTGATAATACGCGGGAGTCATTTGGAGCTTAGAGCATAGGAGGAGGAAGTCCAAGTTTGAATACCTTTAACTAGAGTGTTGTCCGAATTTTATTTTTGTGCCAACTTTCTTTTTTTCGGCTTGCAAAGGTTGGAGAGCACCTGCATTCATTAGAGAGAGATACATGGAGAAATGATTTTATTTTATTTATTTTTAAATAAGGCCTACTAGCTGCCTGAATGATATTTTCCACTAGTAGGTCTGACTAGGTGTCTCAAAGGAGGTTTTCGCTTGGGATATTTTATTTTACTCTTTTTTTTCCCAACCCAATGACTGCCTCATGGAGGTTTTCAGTCAATGTGCCAATATTAGATGCCTCAAAAGAGGTTTTCACCTGAGATTTTATTCTTTCCCTTGTTTTTTTTTTCTCTTTTTCACTTTCCTACTCTACTTGAAAAAAAACAAAAAACTTTTTTGAGTATAGGAATACATCCAATGGAGCCATGTAAACATCAAGATGATAGATAAAATCATGTGCACACTTGGAATACATGATTTGACATCTACCTGAATATGAGAGATGAATTTATTTGACTGGGATTGTATCAAGTACTATTGGAGAAGAGTGTGTTGTTGCAACTTAATGACTATTTGAAACCATATGTCAATATAGTTGTGATGCCCCTAGTTCACTTGCTGGGTTCGATAACCTTCGATGGCCTATTCTTTTATGGAAGTCAAATATTCCTCTTTGTGATGTTTGTTCTCTTGAAAACATGGAGGAAATGATGGTAAACATGAGGGAACTTTATCAACATCTGATTCTGATATCTACTCTTCATCAAGTGCAACCCTCGATCTTTTTATCTCCTCATTTGGTTCTTCTTCTTCTTGATTTTGTCATTCAATGACATTAAGAAAAGAACTTATTTGCAATACCTTTCTTGAAATAAGATGCAGACCATTTATATCAAGAGGATATGTTTGGTAGTGTTGTACCTTAGCATTGTAAGTAAGCTAAAATACTTCATTGTATGGGTTTGGAAATGGTGGTACAGGTAGTTGAGTGGCGGTGGATATATGAGATGGATGTGGTTGAGGACGTGGTTGTGGTGGAGGTGGATGGTAGGGATAGCATGGAGTCTAGTATGGAGGATATTGAGGATATTATGGATTTTCCCAATAAGGACCTTGCCAACCATGTTGCCAAGACTAGTTTTTGGGTTGAGATCACCAAGGTTATCAAGGAGGGAGTGTGTCCCATTTAGTTTTAGATGGATGTGAATAAGATTGACATTTGCAGAAGTAGGTCCTTGCATCATATCAAGTTGACTAGGCTGCCAGGGTCTCCTTAGAGCTACATAACATAGATTCTTTGGTGATTGCCTTGCTCCATTGTCTTCCTGGTAAACTTCTTTAAACCTATGGAATGATGGATAACATTTAGTAGCATATGATTCTACACGGAGAAAACAAATATCATCATCTTCTTTTTTCTCATTTTTCATTCTTAACATTTCTACGTGTTCACTTATATTGCTAAGAATTTATGTTTTAAATTTATCAAGAAAATTTCCAAGTTCATCTTGCCTTACTAACGTTGATGCTGACTTACTTACTCTTTCCCTTCCTCTTGATATGAGCTTGCATGTTTCAAAAATTTCTTCAAATGACAATTTATATACATCTCCTTTACTCATGAGATTAAGGAGATGAATCCACTCATCCCTAATTGTTCTAAGTAAGAGGGTTTTTAGTGTGTCAATTCCTAGATGATGCAATTTTTCCCTCTTAACATTATACATGAACCTCTCTATTAGATCCTCAAGGCTCTCATCTTCATCTTGGTTCATTCTAAAAATTTCTTATCTAAGATCAAGATCTTTGTATTTTTCTAGAAATATATTTTTCATATCATTCCATGATCTTATTGAATTAGTACTTAGACTCATGAACCATTTAAGAGATCTATCCTTCAATGTTGCAGGAAAAAATCTCAATTTTAAAGTGTGTGATAAGTGGCAATAAGATATACAAATTATATCAAATTCAAAGAGAAATGTTTCTGGATCCTCTGTCTTCATACCATGGAAGTTGGGAAGGAAATATGGAGGGATGTTCTTCATATGTACACTGATGTCCATATATTGAATGGGAAAACCAATAAGATCTTCTCCATCGTCAACATGTCCATCCATCTCTTCTACCTTCAAAAGTGTATGGTGATGTGGTTCTTACGACACCACAAGGTCAAGTGGGGGGGGGGGGGGGTGGGTATTGGAGAAGTATTTGTAAAAAAATTCTGAGTATCCCTACTCTATGAGGCATAAAAATCAAATTTTTGTATTTTTCAATATTTTAGAAACAACATGAAAAAGGATAGTATAAAATAAGTCTAAAAAAATAATCAAAGCATCTACTAGACACCTCCTCGACAACAACGCCAAAAAGTGGTGAGCCGTGGTATTGCACCAAGAGTGTTGCAACTCCCATTGGCTGCCCTAGTTTACTTTATCAACTCGGGGTTCGTACAAATTTGGAGGTGATAGTGCTATATATATACACAATAGATGCATTTTGATCATGTCATCCTCTTCCGCTCTATGAAAGGGTGTTAATTCTATGGGTTCTCAGTGAAGTCTATCACACTTCAATGAAACTAAAATAAATTACAAAAATCAAATGAAAGAACGAAACTAATTCAATTTGCAGAAAGGAAATGGAAGAAATGAAAATAATTTAAATTGCAGAAAGGAAACTAGTTTGTACCCAATGAACCACACTTAACTTGGCCAATCAGCTAAACACACCCTACTCTATCTATCATGCTCCTATCTATGCAGTTATTCATGACCTAATTGTAATTTGAAGAAGTGTGTTTGCAGTTTGGAGGAAAAAGGGCTAAAGAGGCTAATGGAGGGGTTAATGCATGAAACAAGGTTTAGAAGTGGAAAGAATGGGGTTAAACCTTATAAAACCTTATTATAGTGCAAAAATGGTTTCGGAGCGGAATGCTTTGAAAAGTGCGATGGAAGAGAAGCAGGAGTATAGTTTGGGAGTGGGAGAGAAGTGTGATTTACAAAAAGGTAAAATTTGTGAAGTGTGATGTGCGACGAGGTAAGAATTGTGATTTTTGATGCGGTAAATGTTGCGAAGTGTGATACGTGATATGGAAATATCACAATCGGTTGTTGGAAGTGGTAAGTTTTACCAAAAACCAATTAAATGGTGCGAAGTGCGAAATTCGATTGGTGACACGGTGAATCAAAGAGGTAAGTCATAAAATAGAAGGGTGAATGTTACAAAGTGAGATTACGATGTACGGTAGTGGGAGAACCGAGAAGAAAAGGGTGGAGGTCAAACTTTGATGGTTTGTCAATCATTTTGCGTTAAAATTGTTGCGATAGCCGCAAAACGTGAAAATGAAGGAATAGAAGGTAGAATTAGTTGTAGTTTTTTTTAGAATAAAAAGGGTGTGACAACTAAAAATAAGTGAAAATAGAAGGGGATAGAAGTGTATAGAGAGATGGAGAATTAAGCGAGAAGGCGAGGGTGAACTTCTATAGAACTTTAATAATGATTCTTGCAAAAAACCTATGGATTCATGCACGAGAAAACATAAAAGAATGCGTGATTAAAACAACGAACAAAAATCAATTTTTTTGGCCTGTAGGAAAGCCTACCTTCATTGAGTTTATATGAGAAGGCAAGTCTAGATCCACAACTTTTAGAGTTTTATCCTCCATTCTATTAAGAAAATGAAAACCTACAACAAAAATTCGAAACATCAACTTGAAACTATCAAAAGTAAGATTAACTAAATGACAGAAACTAAAAATAACTAATGGACAGAAACAAACTAGATAAATGACAGAAAGGAAAGAATGGTAACAGGCAGAGAAGCTGAGGCACATGGATTGGGCCCTAATCCACGAGCCCAGATCTCAAGAACTATATCAACTAAAATTCATATGAATAATCATTGCATTAAAATGAAATCTTATTACATCTCGAAGATCTTAAACAACAAAAGCCTAATAGAATGAAAAATGGATGGCATGGGATGGAATGGAATGAAAATGGAATAGAATGGACTATATCGAATGGACCATAATTGAATGGATAGAACGGAATGGAATAGAATCCACCCTAATTAGCTCTTCATTAGCTTTATTTGTCCTCAATCGCAGCTACCAAAAGCTCCTTATAAAAAAGGTAATGAGTTCACTTGACTCCAAGTGAAGTATGGCTTGAGTGCACTTGGTCTTGAGTCACTTGGCTGCCTCTGGAATTTGAATTTCTAGAGGGGATCTCATGAGGATCCTTTGGCTTCATTTGGTAGTTAAGGAGGGTGGAAAAACCCCTTGAATCTCTCCAATATTTCTCCCTAATTTCCTGATATTGTGCTCTTTTTTTATCCAATCTTGATCTTCCAGTGGTAGGGAGCAAGTCCCTAAATCATCTCCCTCTCCAAATCTACATAATCTACCAAATATTCTCAGAATATTCTACAAAAATAACCAATATTAGGCACAAATATGAAATTACCTTTAAACCTTCCTAAGAAAATATTTAATCATAGGAAAACATTATTAGCTACAGAAGGAGAGATTGAATATATATATTCATCTGCATAAGGAAGGTAGATGGACTTAAGAAAGGTTAGATGGGCCTTATTTCATGTCTAATTTAGGGGCCCATCACTTGCCATTCCTTTTTCTTCTTGGGCTACTTCTTTTTCCTATTTGGAAACTTCTTTGACTACAAACATTAATTTTTTAAATGTACAGTCTGAAAAGAAAACCCGACATTTGAATGTTGTTTTGTCAAAATCTAGAAATTCTATCCAACGAAAGCTATTATGAATCAAGTGGAGATGATCAAGTAGTCCTTTACTAAGATCTACATCTACACATATTCTGACATAGGTAAAAATTCTTTTGTCAACTCTTTCTAAATCTGTCTTGATGTATTTTTCCAGAGTGTTTCTGATTCCCATTAATGCGATAGTGCGCCAAAAGGAAGGGGAATATTATGCATTCTCACCCACATTGGCATTTTTGAGACCAAAAAAGTATCAACATATAAAACATGGTAAACATGGAGGGATAAAATACTTACGCCTCCCCAAAACCATGGTCCCTTATTTAGATCATCAACCAAATCCTTCTATGTGTAAAATTATATGATAAAAAATCCTTTCAAACATAGGTGAATTTCGCAGTTGGGGGTCCAATTTGAGAAAACCCATTGTTGAAGATCCTCTAATTTTGGTGAGAAACCATTAAACCTTCATATAATAGCATGTGATTTTATAACGTTAAAAATATCCTTTACGTCCGAGATATATACCATCAGTGTTGGAGCATGTTTCAATTAATCAACTATATAAGGACCCAAGATATTTTGACTTTGCCCAGATGATGTGAGTGTCTTCCCTATTTTTTGGAATGATCTAGAAGGTTTTGCTAAATCAGGTTGAGCTTGAGGCTCTCGCTTACTTGTCGCTGCATGTCAATATGAAACTAAAACCTTGGGGTTGTTGGAGCCTAGAGAGCCTCCTGACAACCTCAAATTTAACAAAATGGTGGAGCAGGTAATAATGTGGTAATTTATCATCCTCATATCATCCTACAATGATTTTCCCCCACTAATCAGGATTTGAAAGCTCATCAATATGCCCAATTTATTTTGGATATTCTTCTTCAATTATTTAAAAAAATCAAAAGTTTGAACCCAAAATAGGATGAAGTTTCCACTATGGGTTTTAATAAATATTTGGAAAAATTCTTTGTTGGGAAAAATACTGAGAGGGGGGGGGGGGGGGGGGTGAATCAGTATTTACTGCATATTCAAAACTTTTTACTTTTTCATTCCTTAAAACCCATACGCTACTTTGATGAGGCCAAGTAGCGTATACCTGTGAATAGCCTTCATAAAACTCGCGTATACATAGAATCTAATTATGCCATTAGCTCTTCACTTATATCATTCCATCATTCATTCATTAGATGTTCTATAAACAATAAACATGTGCGGTAAGAACGGAGAATAAACCATCACACGCAAAGCATCACACATGAACACCGAGGATTTTGGGGTGAAACCCAAGTCGGGAGAAAACCACCATTGCGGTTAACTTTCTGACCTTCAATATTTTATTATAGAGAAAACATCTTACAACATATGTGTCTTTACAGCGCGAGACTTGACCGGCACGCGAGGCACCCACACAACGCTCGTTTACCCGACCTCTCCACGGAAGGGAGCTCCAACCACGACTCGTTTACCGGCCTCTCCTGGAAGGGAGCTGCGACCCCCTGCTCTCGTTTGCCGGCCTCACCTGGAAGAACTGCAACCCCACGGCGAAGGATACAACCCTCGACACCCCTTTGGACCACGTTTCATCGATTTTCACGGTGGATCCAACAACACCAATAGAACAACACTTATGAAGACCCGTTTCATCATATTTCAAACTGGACCTTTCCATACTTTTAAGCACAAACATACATCACCAACGTATACTTATCAACACGGATCGAGATAGCGAAGCCACGGCGGAACGGATCGGATGTTTCATGCCCCTTGCTTCGGCCAGGCTGGACTGCATACGCGCGCTTTCCCGCCTGGCGATGTCGCGTATATACGCGCTACTGTTCACACAAACCGAGCGTATACCTACGTATATTTCATTGCGCATACGCGCTTTCTCTTCGGCGAAGCCGCGTATATACGCGCTTCCTCCCGTAGCGAGAAGTAGCGTATAGATATTTAATCATTATGAAGACGACATACTTCTACGGATCGGATATTGATTCGGTTACCTTTTTACTTCGAACGGTTGTTCGCCTAGATGTTCGCCTCATCACGGATCTAGTCATTCCATAAACGGATCTAGCAAATACGGATACATTTCGGATCTAGATATCCCGCTTCCATCATTTCTTCATAGGTGCATCATAGATTCATATCTATCATCAAACCTTTACCCTTTCCATCTGAGATATACTTCACAGAGAAGTATTCATTCAAACTCAGACATCTTGCACCCACACTCATGATTTGCATAATGAATTTCATCTCTTTATATAGGATAATCCTTTTTCAATACCATGAGCCCCTTTTCCAATACCATGAGCCCAAAACTACATTACTTCCGATGGTATTCCTGGACGGGGTCAATTAGGCGGATTATTACCCAATACAATGGGTCAATACCATGGTGGTTACCCCTGGTTTTGCACTTTTTGAGTGCTTTTGCACATACGCGACTTGGAACGTTCTTTCCCGCGTGCATACACGACTTCCTGGACATATCCGCGTATGCCTTGAGACCTCTTTTCATCATACTTTGAGCACATTCGAATTCCTTTCTTCATTGCCTTTTGTACACCTTTGTGAATACATCATATTTTCTTCATCGAGAACATATTCTATCAAGCACAACTTCATCAAGTAAGTTGCCATCATCTTTATCAAGTGGGTTGCCTTTCGGGGACAACACTCAACATCATAATATCAGCCAAGCATCATATCACATCAGATTTACATCATTTACCAAGCCCATCAAGTCGAGAATAACTTCATCGGGTGGATTGCCATAAGGACAACACATGTCAACGATTACATGTCTTCATCTTCATTCGATGGGTTGCCATCAAGGACAACACTCTGCATCACCATGCAACATTCTTGTGCACCCTGATTTGTTTTCAAATCGTGAATACCATGTTGATCCACATCCAAATCGACTATAAAAAACACAACCAGGGAGCTTGGGTTCAGGGGATCCAGTAACGAGTCAGGAAACTGCAAAAGAAAAACACAAGCCACAATATTTGCATTTAAGAACCAATGGATCGACTAGAAACGATGATGGAAATGCAAATATACAAATAAATATTCATATATGATCATAAGGGTTGTCATAGGTTTTTGAGTCTCCAGATAAGTTCTCATTAGCCTATGATTCACTAGATCCATCCATTTGAACGATGAATCTTCAGCTAGAATAAGCGCTATCAAACAAGACCCAAACATTTGTGAGCTACCATATTTCGATCTGAGGATATCTCCTAATGAATCACATTGAAACTGAGAAACCACACCCTTTACAAAATCCACCAATGCAAAAATTAGATCTGAAACAACACCATGGCATAGATGCCACTCATGGAATTAGGAACTCCGCACCATCGTTAGGAGGTTGAAACCCTGCAATGAAGTCAAGGAATGAACTGCAAAAACCCTTTACCATTGTTCTCCAACCACCAACACGCACACACCCTCTATCTCTTATTATTCTTATTTGGAAGTAATTAATCCAATTAGCTTTATTTTCCTTAAATAATGGTGATGAATCAACCTAAATTTGAGGATAACACAGAGATAAATGTCTTCACTAATAATTTAAAAAATTGGTTACGATATGTTTCCCCATATTATATATATAATATTGATATTAATATATAAAACAATTTTAACGATATTATAGTAAAAAAATAAACAATCCAATAAATAATTTTAACTTATAATTTCAAACTAAGTTGAGTATTTAGTTAAAGGTTTATTTTGATTAATTATAAGGGTCCTTTCTTGAAGTTGTTATTTACTTCTTAGTAAATTGTTATTTAATAATACTTTAATCTTAATCTCATAACCGTTAGGTCAAATTAACACATTATAATATGCATTCTCATGAATTCCTTCTTCAATGAATGAGGTTCCCAAAGGCGAACCTCATGTTGGATGTTATCCTTTAAAGTCCCTATGAAGACATCAATCATGTGTTCCTCTGGAATATCATTTACCCTTATATTCAAATTTTGGAAGTCCTTAATGTAATACACCATTGAACCCTTTTGTTTTAGATTTAACAATTGGCCAAAGAAGGTGTTGCCCATTTTATCCTCATAATGTGCTATCATTTCCTCCGTAAAAATTGACCAAGTGACAATTTTTTTACGAGAGCAAAGTCATCGATACCATAAAAATGTATTTTTTTCTAAATATAAAGTTGCAATCTGTACATTTTTTTGTGTTTTTCACATATTGGAGATCAAACTATTGCTCCATCTGCAGTATCCATGTTACGGGATCCTTTCCATGAAAATTCCTCATATCAATCTTTGGAATATGGTTGGTCTTCAATCCAACATTAGAGTTTATGAAATCACGATTAACATTTATTTTGTTCTCATCATGAGTTTTCTCTTCAACCCTTTTGCCATTAGGAATCATTTTTTGTATCAACTTTGTCAAACCTTCATTCAAACTTTCCATGTTTGCTTTTAGATCATTCTTCATGTCTTCCATGTTGCCTTTCATTTTTTTCATCGATCTTAGCTTCCTTGCCATCCATCTTAGCTTCCAGGCCATTCTTCAAACCATCCATCTTAGCTTCCACTTTTTTCTTCAAATTATCCATATTATCTTCCACGTTTTTTTTCAAACCATCCATCTTAGCTTCCATTTCATTTTTGTTACCCTTTGTGAGAGTGAAATTTGTTGCACTTGGTCTTCTAATTTTGATATATCATGTTGCACTTATTCCTCTTCATAATTAATAATATAGCCTTCTGAGGGCTTAATGACTGTTGAATTCCTTTTAGGGGGGAATTTATAACCCAATATTGATATCTATGCTTCAATATTCCCTTGGAATCACTTCAAACTGATTTTTCAAACAAGACTTATGCAATTTAAAAAAAAACTACATACGTTTTTCTTGCTTTTGAGGAGCTCAATATTGAAATTGATGTAACTTTGTAATTTAGGATCCCCAAGGTTTTATCATCGCTCCTTTTGTAGCCTTCTTAATATTCTTTCCAATTCCACAAGTTGACCTGATTTGGATTTTTCAAGACAAAGTTATGCCCAATCTCCCACAATGACCTAATTATGGGCTAGTTCAACAGAGCGAACTTGTACGATGTGCCACGTATCACTATTTCCTCCTTCGGCTCTTATTTAACCCATTGTGGCTTCTTATACACTCATTGTATAAGCTTCATTTGGAGCATCCACGAGAAAATTTATACATTCCATAATATTTTTTTGAAACAACAACATAATAGATAAGATAAGATATAAATACATTTAATTAACATTTAATATTTCTATTCCTTTTTATCTTAATATTTAATATATTATTTTTTTAAACTTATATATAGATATAGTGAAGTATATATATATATGAGAGTTGTAAATTTAAACATAACCCAAATTTTAAATTGTTTTGAAATATTTTTAACTTATAGATGAATGTCTTTCGTATTAATCGCATCATTAGAATTATGGATCACAAAAGTCTTACATCTAACATTTTTTCATAATTAAGCGACATTTATTTTCCAAGCAGAGTATATATTTCATTTTCCTAATAATTTTCTCCTTATTTTCTAGGATGTAGGTGATCGAGATCACATGATAGGTGGCGAGAGGATTTGAGGTGGCGCGTGGGATTCAGCCACCGCCACCCTTCCTCTCGTCTGTCAATAATCAGCTCACGCTGAGAATGAACACATTTATCGCCTTTGATTGTATGTTTGCGTACGTTGCTCCTTAGAGATATGGCTTCTTCCAGAAGCTTCAAGCCGACATTGTTCCTACGTGCTCTTCTTCCGCTCCTCGGCAGTCTCAGAGCCCAGCTCCAGGACCATCAATGGACGCAGATGTTTAGTTTCTTGTTGCTTAGACCTCATTCTAGGCTTACATGTTTCGCAGAGCTCCCATTGCTCTCAGGGAATCTGTTTTCACTCTGTCTCTCTCCCAGATCCGTTCGCCACTTCTTAGCCCTCTGTGCTCATCTCTGGTCTGCCCGTCCATTCCCCGCCTTTCGCATCTTGCTTTGTCTTGCTCAGTCTTTCTCAATTGGTTCCTATGCCTCATTTGAGCCAGAGGATGCGATGTCGATGTGACTCAAGCCGTGGATGTCCTCCCCACCACCCTCCCTCCACCTCTTCGAGCTCCTCGTCTCCTCCCTCAGACTCCCCGTGGGGTCTTTACCCTGAGACTAGAAGTGGTCGTGGCTTTCAAGCTGGTCGCGGGATTTCTCAGCCTGTAAGAGGCATCTCCAGTCTCATCCACGGTCGCTGACATACAGCCCAATTCCGTTTCCCTTGTTTACTCAATATGCCAACTTTTACAGCCACCATTACTATTGATTTTAAAGAGGAGCCTGGTTAGATGCGAGCTTAGAGTTCTCATACGGCGCAATTTGCGGGCGATAGGCCTTGCTCTCCCTCGAGAGGGTGGTCGGAAAAGGAAAAGGGTCGAGTGCAGCTCCTCGCGAGGATCTCAAGAGTGGGGTGGTTCGAGGGCGACCTCCAAGCGAAATTTGTTTTGATGCTGCGATGACACGGCCGGGCGGGGACGACACCAAGCGAGTGGTGCAGGTGCTAAATTGATTTGTGGGTCGAGGATGACCCTTACGCCTTCTCTTGTTGAGTGGTTGAATCTCCCCCCTCCTCTCGAGGTACTTATTGACGATCTCCATTTTTGCTTGTTTTTGGATGATCGACGATCCCGAGGTTCGGCCTTGGTTTTGCTTTCATTTGCCCTCGGTTTAGTTTTCTACGGATCTACGGCTGACTTGTCTAATTCTTGGGTTTCCCCTTTGTGGGTGGAAGGGTTTTGAAATGATTATGTTTGTATTATTTGTTCTGAATTATTGTGGGTTGATAAGCTATGCAGGTTTCATGGCCGGTTTCCCCTATGAGGGTGACACTCCCTTGTTGAATTGCCTGAATGAGCTTCATGGCTGTCTCTGTGTGTTGTTACTATGGGTTGATAAACTATTAGAGCTTCATGGCTGTTTTAGAATGCCCATATCACGGGCTAGAACTTCTGAGGCCCTGACCTCCATGTAATTTTTTTGTATACTAATAGATTAAGCTTATTCAGAAAAAAAAATAAAAATTCTCATATTTTTCCAATTTTATCTAATGATTTTTTCTCTTTGTTGGCAATATGATGCCGAGTGTTGTCCTTGATGGCAACCCACTTGACAAAGTGTTTTCCTTGAATGGCAACCCACTTGATGAAGATGATGGAAACCTACTTGATACACTTGTTAAATGATGTAAATACGGTGGATCTACGAGTACGAGAAGGTAATGAAGAAAGGAATTCAATATGTGCTAGATCTATGATGAAAAGAGTATGTCTCAAAGAATACGCGGATTTGTCTAGGAGAGGTCGGGTATGCATGCGGGTAATAGCATTAGCGAAGTCGCGTATGGGAAAAAGCGCTCATAAAGTGCAAAACCGGGGGTAACCACCATGGTATTGACCCATTGTATTAGGTAATGATTCGTCTAAATAGCCCCGTCCGAGAATACCATCGGAAGTAATGTGGTTTTGGCTCATGGTATTGAAAAAGGGTAAACCTATATAAAGAAGAAATTCGTGTACGAATGATGAAGTGGGTGTGAGATGTACGAGCTTGAATGAATACTTCTCTTTGAAGTATATGAATGGAAAGGGTTACGATTGAATGATAGATCTGAATGCATGAAGCACCTATGAAGAAAATGATGAAGAAGGGAATCTAGATTTGAAATGTATTTGTATTTGCTACATCTGTTTATGGAATGATCGGATGCGAGATGAGGCGAACATCTGTCGACGCAAAGGGTAAAATACGCGTGATATGTACACGAAGAATTGCATTGACCTAAATGTACGAAGAGCCATACGCTGAATGCACGCGAAGAAGCGCGTATATACACGACTTCGAAGAAAGCGCGTATGCGCGGTAGAGTAGTTGCATGTGTACGGTATACGCGATTTGGTATGGTAGAAAGCGCGTATATACGCGGTATCGGTGAGGAAAGTGTGTATGAAAACTGAGGTTTGTGGAAACGCAGGGTATGAAATGTACGTCACAGTGGAAATTTGTGTTGCTGCTATCGGTATTCTATAGTTTTGAGTTGTTTGTATCGGTTTGGTTGTATGATTGAGCTCAAATGTGTGGAATGGAACCGATCGAAATTTTGGCCAGCGCAGTAGCTGCTGATTGTGTTCTAAAGAGCTTTGGATCCGGTGTGAAAATTGATGAAACGTGGTCCATGTTGGTCTTTCGAGGTTGAAGCCTTCGGACGAGGGGGTCGTAGCTCCTTCCGGTGAGGCTGATGAGATCGAGGGGTCGTGGCCTCCTTCCGGAGAGGTGGTAAACGAGAAGCGAGGGTCGTAGCTCCCTTCCGGGGGGAAATTTGGTAAATGACGTAGGTGGGTTCTGTGTCTTGGTAGGAAGACGCACAGCCCTGTATGTTGTAAGATGTTTTCTCTATAATAAAATATTGAAGGTGAGACAACGGCGGCTTGTTGGTTTTCTCACAATTAGGTTTCCACCTAAAATCCTGGTGTTCTTGTGTGATGCTTATGTGTGATGGTTTATTTTGTTATTACTACATATATGCACATTTATCTAATCATCGGAAAAGTAGATGTTGCATATATCTAAGTAAAGAATTAATGTCATAATTAGATCTGTGTATACGCGAGTTTTATAAAGGATATCCGCGTGTATCGCTGGTTAGCTTTTAGAAAAGTAGCGTATGGGTTTTAGTAAGAAAAGTAAAAAGAGTTGAGTAAGTCCTAAATGCGGTTACCCCCCCCCCCCCCTCTCGGTATTTTTTACAGCGGTGGTATCGGAAGCAGGGTCTTTTTGGAGAAGCGATCGCTTGAAGGAGATGAAGTCGCAATGGGAAGTCATGAAGGAGTAATGTCTCTAAAGCCACCTCTATTCAATGGAAGCAATCTGATATTACGGAAGGTACGAATAAAAGCATATCTACAAAGTCTTGGTGCGAAGTATGAAGATCGTGGAAGAGGGCCATCAATATCACAGCGAAGTATTCCTACTTGATGCGGTACAGAAAGAAAGAAGTATGAAATCAATGCCAAAGCGGTGAATGTCTTATTAGGAAGCATGTACGAACCGAGGAATTTGCTAAAGTGATGCGGCTAAATTCGAGAAAAAGAAATATGGGACAAAATCATTCGAGCTATGAAGGAGATACAAAGGTAAAAAATGCAAAACTCCAAACTCTCGAGAATTGAATATGAAAATTTAAGGATGCATAGTGATGAAGAAATTGCCGGAGTTTCTTCTTACGTCTAGATGAGATTGTAAATCGAATGAGAAATTTGGTTGAAACCATGGTGATACTACTGCGGTGCAAAAAGTCTTAAGATCTTTGACTTCAAAATTTGACTCTAAAGTTTCAGCTATTGAAGAAAGGCAAGATCTACAAACTCTTACTATTGTTCAATTACATGGTATCCTATTTGCCTTTGAAATGAGACAAGGAGGTCCCTTCTCAAATCAAAGAAGGAAATTTGCTTTTAAGCGTACGCAAAAGGAAAAGAAAAGGAAGTTGTCAAGGAATCCGGCTATATATGCGAAGAAGAAGAAGAAGCAAATTTTGTGAAGACTCCAACTAGGAACCGGAAGGTTCAAAGGTAAGCTTCCTTTCAAATGTTTTGATTGTGGAAGAGTTGGTGTTACTATCTTTGCCAAAGTGTCCTTATAAAGAAACATCTGCTAAAGGAAAGAAGTAGCAAGAAGGAATAAGAATCGATCTGCTGAAAAGCTACTATATTAATGAACGGTGATGGGTTATCGATAGTGAGGAAGAATGTGAACAAGATATTAAAGCTGCTCATGGCAAAGGAATCTAAGAAGAAAAGGATACTTTTGTGGATGCTACGGGAAGACAATGATTTTCTTGAAGAAAACAATCAACTCAAAGTAAGCCTAGAAGAAAGACATAATCATAAAGACTCTTGAAAGTGAAACAAACAAATGAAAAAGCATTTGAGGAATTGGAGTGTGAAGTAGTAAGTCTAAGGAAAGATATTGAGAAAGTAAAAACTCTCAATCTTAGATTTGCTAAAGGTTCGAAACCTTAGATGAGATTATCAAGATACAACGGTCTCCTCTTATAAAAACGAGGTCTTGGATATGCGGGAATCTTCCCGGACTTCGACGCAAATTATACGAAAGCGACCATATTTGGTTCACTACATTCGACCACTCGGCAAGGGAACAAAGGATCTTTCCAGGTAAAGCATGATCATCTCAATTCAAGGAACACTAACGAGAGAGATCTTCAAAAGAGCTACAACCAACGAGGTAAATTCAAATAGAAGATTTCATGATCGTAGAAATTTTCTACTTCAATGGACGATGTTTCTCATGTCACAATTTTGGTCATAAGGCTGGTCGTGTGTTGCATATAAAACCATCATGACAAGAGAAGCAAGAAAGAAAAGGATGAATATTGAACCAAAAGGGGAACACCTATAACAACTTTTCTCCTGCGCAAAGCAGTTGAATGCACTTATTGCAATAACTTTGGTCATGAAGAATGCGAATGCGAGGCAAAGGTCCGGCCAAAAGAACATGTTCCCTCGAAGCTCTAAAGTGTGGAAAAAGAAAGAAATACCGGTTGAAAATTGTGGAATAGAGTTATTTGCGAAGGTGAAGAAAATCAATGATACATTGATAGTGGGTGCTTAAGACACATGACGGAGTGACAAAAGCAAACTTCTTGCATATAATGCTCTAGAAAAGGAAAAGAAAGTTACATTTGGAAATGATACTCCTAATAATTAAAGGGAAAGGGTCGGTATTTCTAAAAAGAAAAGGTGAAGGCTAATGATGTCATGTATGTGGATGGATTAAGGCATAACTGTTAAGTGTAACTCAAATGTGTGATCGAGCAGTGGTCTTTAGTTCAAAATAATGTGTGGTTCGTGATCTTGATACGGGTAAAATTATTATAAAAGGGAAAAGAAATCCAACCTTTGTATGTACTAAGCGCAGATCAATGTTACTTGAGCAAGTCTTGAGAAAATTGGCTATGGGCATAGAGGGCAGGGCATACGAGCTTCTCTCAAATCAAAAAAGCAAGCGAGACTTCAAGGTACATTGTTGGTCTTCCCAATATTAATCTGCAGAAAGTATCATATGCAAATCTTGTCAATTCGATAGCGGACGATCGATTTAATGCCAAAGAAGGATCATCAAGTGAGCCTCTTGAACTCATTCATGCCGACATATGTGGACCTATGAGGAAAAATTCACCACGTGAGGAAGAATACGATATCTTATTTATTGATGATTAATCTAGAATGTGTTGGATCGAGCTCATTAAACACAAAGATGAAGCATTTGAAAAATTTAGGATCTTGAAGCATTGGTAGAAAATGAATTAGATCTAAAAATCAAGTGTCTTAGATGCGATCGAGGAGGAGAATATACATCAAATGAGTCTTTGAATTTTGTGAACAACATGGCATAAAAAGACAATTCTCTGTAGCGGGCACTCCTGACAAAATGGCGTAGTAGAAAGAATGAATAGAACAATTCGACGAATGGCTAGAGCTATGTTTGATGATTACGGAACTCGACATCGTGCAGGGTGGAAAGCGGCACATACGACGACTAACATTCTCAACAAGGCTCATGTTCGGGTAAATAGTGACAAAACTCTATATGAACTGCGGTATGGTAATTCTCCCTCTGTGAAGAATTTTAGAGTTTTTGGAAGTAAATGCTTTATCAAAAATAATGATGAAAAGCTTGGCAAGTTTGAACCTAGATCAGATGAAGGGATTTTTCTTGGTTACTCATCTACAAGCAAAGAATACAAATGTTACAATAAAAGGCTTTGAAATATTGTTGAATGTATTTATGTTGTTATTGATGAGTCTCCTGCAGCTCCTAAAGAAGAAAAACAAACAACAAAAGAAGATGATGGTGACTTATGTCCTTCTACATCAAATAGAAATGATATAGACAGTGGATCGATGAAGAACTGAAGATGATCTATGCAGAAAAAGCTCCATCGAGATATGTTCAAAAGAATCATCTTGAATCTCAAATTTTGGGAGACAAGAATCGAGGTGTACGAGGAAACAGGAGAACTCTTGCGGGATCTTCTAGTCATGCAGCACTTCTATCCTGAATTGAACCACACAATGTCAATCAAGCTAGCGAAGATGAATTTTGGAAGCAAGCCATGAATGAAGAGCTTGATCAAATTGAAAAGAATGACACTTGGGAATTGGTACCAAGACCACATGATAAAAATGTCATTGGAACTAAATGGATTTTCAAGAACAAGTTAAATGAGAATGGGATGTGCAAAACAAAGATAGATTGGTTTGCAAAGGGTATACTCAACAAGAAGGCATAGACTTTGAAGAAACTTTGCTCCTGTGGCCAGACTTGAAAGCCATAAGAATGTTTCTTCCTTTTTCAAGTTATCAACAAATCAAAGTTTATCAGAAAATGGATGTTAAATACGCTTTTCTTAATGGTGATCTAGAAGAAGAAGTATATATGGAAAAACTAGGAAGGATTCATTTTTTTTGAGAAATGATGAAAATCTTTTGTAGACTTAAAGGCTCTATATGGTCTCAAACAAGCTCCGAGGCTTGGTATTATCGTCTTGACAAATATCTTCATCAACAAGGATTTTCAAAGGGGTCTGTGATAGCAACTTATACACAAAAGTTGAAAATGATAGAAAGCTATTGATTGTGGTTGTATATGTTGATGATATCATTTTTGGGAGTAACGAAAGAATCTATGAGTCAAAAATTTGCTTAAATGTGCGGCAAGAGTTTGAAATGTCCTTACTTGGGGAACTAACATTCTTTCTTGGCTTGCAAGTGCATCAAGCTTTACTTGAGATGGTATATTCCTATCACAAGCAAAATATCTTAAACAGAATTACGAAGAAGTATGGCATGGCATAATGCCAAACCTGTAGGTACACCAATGATAACCGGATGCAATCTCGAGTTCTCATGATGATTCTCCCCGGTGAATCAACCGAATACGGATCAATGATAGGAAGTCTCTTTTATCTCATGCAGGACTAGACCGGACATTATGCATGCGATCGGGATTGTTAGACGATTCCAAGCTAATCCCAAAGAGTCTCACCTTCGGTATCAAAAGAATATTCAAATATCTACAAGGAACTCAAGACTTTGGTCTATGGTATCCAAAGAATGTTGATCTTACTCTTCATGCTTGCAACGATGAAGATTGGGGTACAGACGTTGATGATCGGAAAAGCACTAGTGGTGGTGCATTCTATATGGGACCCTAGAGTTAGTATCTTGGTTCAGCAAGAAGCAAAATTCTATTGCCTTATCTACGGCGGCGAGAATATGTGGTTTTGCCCCGCATGTTGTTGCACTGTGCTTCTTTGGATGATACCAAACCCACGAATTACAAATCAAATGTACACCTCTGTCCCCATTAAGTGTGATAATACAAGTGCCATCGGTATCTCAAAGAATCCTATTATGCATTCGAAGACCCGAGCACATTCCCATCAAGTATCACTTCTTACGTGAACAAGTGCTTCAACAGAGTGAAGTTGGAGTATGTTCCTTCAAGGAAGAAGTTGCTAATATCTTCCGCCAAACCTCTTGCCCAAGGAAGCGTTCGGTATCAAAATAGGCGGGAGTTGTGCGCGATTCGAAAGAACAAATTTTCTTAAATTCTTAAGATTAATTCGAATACGCGGTTTTGATGAAACACGGTCGCGTATATACGCAAATATATTAACATGAATACGTATGAATAGTGGCCGACAATTTTTGGTTGGGGGTCAGCATTTTTCAGTATTGTTTGGTTATTCTGGTTATATTTGTTTCTAACAGAGCATCTGATATGAAGAAGACAGGTACAGGAAGGACAAGTTGAAGGGGAGAGGAAGGAATGTGAAAAATTTCTATGCTTCACTTTCCATACGCGGGTTCGATGAATTAAAGTCGCGTATACACACGAGTTCCAGTAGACACAATCGCGTATGCATTGATGATAAGAGAATTTATATGATAGGCGAAGATGCGGAATGGGAGTTCGGGGGGGGAGCATACGATACGACATTATCGCTTGTATTATTGACTGTTTGTATCGGCTTATTTTTCTGAGTTCTAAATAATGATGATATGATACTTGGTTTCTTATGTTGATTATGATTTTTACTTGATGAAGAGTATACGGTACTTGGATGAAATGGAAGTCTTATGAATTCGAGGAGATATGGACGAGATCATGCGAGTTTGTTGCGATGGCATCTTGTTGAAGGTGTTCGAGTTGCACAGCGAAAGGGGAGCGGTCATTGAAAGGATGTTTGGATGCATTTTCGGGGGGAGCCCTAGCCTTGCGAGTATAATGCATTGTTGGCATTATGAGGATTACGAAATGTGATCTCTTTCTTGAGGTCTTTTGGTATTGGTCATGAAAAGTCATATTTGCAATTGGATGAAAAGGTCGTGATTGAGACCTATGATGTAAAATTGTAATATTCAATCATGTAAGGACTTGTCAAAATTTGTAAACCCACTTGGTTGGGTAGCTGAGTCAAATTTGTAAACCCACTTGGTTGGGTAGTTGAGTTGAGATGTGTAAACCCTCTTGGTTGGGTATTTGAGTCTCATATATAAATACACTTGGATGGATCTTTGATGTATGTATGAGTCTTTGGTGATAGAAAGGTCATAGAGTCATGTACTTCATTGAAAAATATGTTTGAAGATTCAGCGTGAACTCAGGGGGAGATTGGTCACTTTAGTGAACATCAGATCTGTAGAACGCTTCCTTCTACAAAAGGAGAAAAACCTTGTGCTGGTTTTGATCCGCCCTTTGCCCTTGATGTCAAAGGGGGAGAGTGACATGGTGTCATTATATTTTTATTGTATCTATCTGTTGTAGTGATCACACCATCATGGTTTCCATCAAGTCCAAAGGGGGAGATTGTTGGCAATATGATGCCGAGTGTTGTCCTTGATGGCAACCCACTTGACAGAGTGTTGTCCTTGAATGGAAACCCACTTGATGAAGATGATGGAAACCTACTTGATACACTTGTTAAATGATGTAAATCTGATGTATCTACAGAGAGTACAGAAGGTAATGAAGAAAGGAATTCAATATGTGCTAGATCTATGATGAAAAGAGTATGTCTCAAGGAATACGCGGATCTGTCTAGGAGAGGTCGCGTATGCATGCAGGTAATAATGTGGCAAGTCGCGTATGGGAAAAAGCGCTCATAAAGTGAAAAACCAGGGGTAACCACCATGGTATTGACCCATTGTATTGGGTAATGATTCGTCTAAATGACCCCGTCCAGGAATATCATCGGAAGTAATGTGGTTTTGGCTCATGGTATTGAAAAAGGGTAAACCTATATAAAGAGAAGAAATTCATTGTGAAAATGATGAAGTGGGTGTGAGATGTCTGAGCTTGAATGAATACTTCTCTCTGAAGTATATCTGAATGGAAAGGGTTACAGTTGAATGATAGATCTGAATGCATGAAGCACCTATGAAGAAAATGATGAAGAAGGGAATCTAGATTTGAAATGTATTTGTATTTCCTACATCTGTTTATGGAATGATTAGATCTGAGATGAGGCGAACATCTGTCTGACGCAAAGGGTAAAATCTGTGTGATATGTATGTTCTGAAGAATTGCATTGACCTAAATGTCTGAAGAACCATACGCTAGTCTGCCACAGAAGAAGCGCGTATATACGCGGCTTCGCTGAAGAGAAAGCGCGTATGCGCAGTGAAATTGGTTCTGTAATATGTACAGAAGTATACGCGGTTTGGTATGGTAGAAGGCGCGTATATACGTCGTATCAGTGAAAGGAAAGCGCGTATGCAAACTAGGGTTTGCTGAAGCATGGGGTATGAAATGTCTGATCTGGTCTGTTGTGTTGCTGCTATCAGTATTCTATAGTTCTGAGTTGTCTGTATCAGTTTGGTTGTATGATTGAGCTCAAATGTGTGGAATGGAACCAGTCTGAAATTTTGACGAAACGTGGCCTGCAAGTTGTGTTCTAAAGGAAGCTTTGGATCCAGTGTGAAAATTGATGAAACATGGTCCATGTTGATGTTGAGGGTTGAAGCTTTCAGACAGGGGGTCGTAGCTCCCTTCCAGGTGAGGCTGGTAAACGAGATCAGGGGGTCGTAGCTCCCTTCCAGGAGAGGCTGGTAAACGAGAGTAGGGGGTCATAGCTCCCTTCCAGGAGAGGCTGGTAAACAAGCGCAGGTGGGTGCCTGCGTGCTGGTAGGAGGCTGCACCAGCACATATGTTGTAGGATGTTTTCTCTATAAAAAAATATTGAAGGCTGAGACAACGACAGCGGTGGTTTTCTCCCGACTTGGGTTTCCACCTGAAATCTTGGTGTTCTTGTGTGATGCTTATGTGTGATGGTTTATTCTGTTATTACTGCATATGCTTACTATTATCTAATCATCAGAAGAATGAATGTTGCATAGATCTAAGTAAAGAATTAATGGCATAATTAGATCTCTGTGTATACGCGAGTTTTATAAAGGATATCTACATGTATACGCTAGTTGGCTTCAGAAAAGTAGCGTATGGGTTTTGAAGTAAGAAAAGTAAAAAGAGTTGAGTAAGTCCTAAATACTGATTCACCCCCCCCCCTCTTAGTATTTTTCCCAACACTCTTACCTTAAAACCTCACAATAACTTTGATATTGAAACCTCACAGTAACGTGATTTCCCATTATCAACAAAGTTTCCCATTTCCTTACTCAGAAAAAAATAAAAAAACAAATTTAA
Organism: Pinus albicaulis; assembly: GCA_034641835.2. Lineage (NCBI taxonomy): Eukaryota > Viridiplantae > Streptophyta > Pinopsida > Pinales > Pinaceae > Pinus > Pinus albicaulis. Next base: position 64,629 of record JAXQQM020083014.1, read on the forward strand.
AAAAAATAAGTAAAAATAAATAGATAAATAAAAAATTAATACAAACAAGTCATTGACTCATAAAAAATTCCCATAATTTACGGATGTTGTGTTTTGGCTTTCCCATTACAGCAAGAGGAACTCATTATTATACAGTAAAAGGAACCGATATACAATGAAAGGAACTCATTATTATGGTCGGTAGGGACTCATTAGCGTGATCAATTTAAAAAACATTTTCATAAAATATATGAACTAACGTGGTGGTTTGGAGGAATGGATTTACTAAGAAAATGTCTCTGCAATATAGATAAAGTAATTGATATATAGGATTGGAGAAATTTGAGAAATCTATCATAGCATGTAAATATATGGTCCTTTTATTTTTTCAGTTATTTAGTATAGTTTAGTTGGTTATGATATTTGACTTTCATCCAATAGACCCGGCTTCAAGTTTAGTTGGCTAGATACTCTGTTCAAGGAAATTTTCCAATTTAGATTCAAAAATTCCAAATTTTACAATTTAGATTAAAAAATTCCTAAATGGCTGTGATGGATTTCATTTCCTCATAAGAAGGGTTTTAATATTTTTTAACTTTGATGTTACTTCATTAATATTTTGACCCAAGTTCAAGTTTAGTTAGCTAGATACTCAGCTCAATTGGAAATTTTCCAATTTAGATTAAAAAATTCTTAAATGGTCGTGATGGATTGCATTCCTTCATAAGAGGGGTTTTAATATTTTCCAACTTTGATGTTACTTCATTAATATTTCGGGCCTCTTAATATTTTCCAACTTTGATGCCACTTCATTAATATTTCGGGTTTTAATATTTTCCAACTTTGATGCCACTTCATTAATATTTTCCAACTTTCATGCCACTTCATTAATGCCTGTGATGGATTGCATAATTTTGGTTGGATACTCAGCTCAATGGGAAATTTTCCAATTTATATTAAAAAATCCCTAAATGGTTGTGATAGATTGCATTTCCTCCTAAGAGGGGCTTTACTATTTTCCAAATTTTATGCCACTTCATTAATCCATGTGATGGATTACATTTCCTCTCAAAAACAAGATTTAATATTTTCCAACTTTGATGTCACTTCATTGATTTCTGAGGGATGTAATTTCCAATGACTATAGAAATTTTGGATAATGTTAGTGCGAGCTAATTCCAAGCACTTTGTTGTTCTCCTGCTACAATTTTTGCCCCAATATTTTTGTTATTGTACAAGGAATTGGAAAAGCACTTTGATTTATGTTTCTCTTTTTCCCTTCCTAACCAATTTCCTTTAGGAGCAATCCATTACAAGTATTTAGGAATTTTTTTATCTGGATTCCCTGAGGATGGGTAAGGGGTTCACTTGAAAAGTTGGATTTTTTAAATATTATTAACACAAAATTTTCCATAAACTTTCTATTCATTATGTATTACAACTGTGGAAATCAACATTTTAAAATTTTCCATTGTGAAGAATCGAACCAGGGTCTCTCAAGTAAGAATCAATTATCCCAACCAACTAGATTACAAGTAAATGAAAAATTAAAAATTAGGATGATATACTTACAAGCTACAACACAATTTTCAAATAACCCTAATATTGTACATCAATTATTGCATTTGTTTTGTAAATGCATTTTTGAGTTTCAATATTCCCCCAAATTGAACGTTAATGCATATATTTTATGAAAACATTTTTTTAGGTTGATCCTCCTCATGAGTCTCTACCAACTATTATAATGAGTTCCTTTCATTGTGTTGTAGCTCCTAAAGGCAACCCCTGGGTTGAAGAGAGACTAGTTCCTAGGACATCTTGATGAGTGCTTACTAGTTTTTCTAGAATTGTTAGTTACAGTCAGTGTTTAATTATATTTTAAGACAAAATTGGTTCAGAATATTCTTTAAGAAGAGAAAAATATGTTTTCAGAATAATTCTCATAAAATCATTAAGATCCAGCTCTTGTGGCCAACAATACATGAATATATAGTTTATCATTCATTGTAGTATTTGGATGGAATAATTTTTAAAGGAAGATGTCCAACACATAGGGCTTAAAATAAGAATCGAGTGCATCGAAATTCAACATGAAGTGGATGAGACAAAAAAATTTAAGTGATTTTCTAAGATACATGGAGCACATATTAAGGAAAATATTTCTTATTCAGCCATAGGCATCTTATATCAATATCAGACCGATATGACTCCATGAATCATAAAAAACATATCCAACTGTTGCTATTGCATGTAATCTGAGAAGAAGAGTGATGAGATAGTGAACAAACATAGAATAAAATGCATATTGCACAATCATGTAAGACGAAATTGCCAAAATATTTCATTAATCTTTAACAGGGCATACATGACATTTACAATTTGTAGAGATTCCCTCTTGAAACAAAATTAGGAACCCTTAGTTTTGTATCATAAATTATTTTTATAGGGTCTCAAGAAGAGTCACCTTTAAAAAATATTATTTCTTTATTTGGCAGTGAATCATGATAACCAAATATCACTGTGCTTAATGGCACAAATTTACTAGTCAGATTCTAACCATTTTTCACTGATTATTCTCAACTAAAATATTTACATAAAATAGAAAATATCATAGTGTCATGATTGAAAATATCAACAATATCCTTAATCATGATAAACATGTTCTGGAGGCAGCATCATTGGGTCAATGATATTGAGTATTGGATGGTTAATGAATTTTTTGCGTCTTTACCACAGTGGTAGAGGAGAATGGAAGAACCGATGATAGGAAATCTTACGACTTGTGAGCCCTGTGTAGTTGAAATTAGGGCGGAACAAGGTCTTCACCAACCCTATCAGCTGCAAAATTCCTTCCCAAATAATTCACCACATTCTTACCCTTCAGAGTGGAATTTTTCTCTTGAGAGAAATCCACCTTTCTCTTGGCCTCTACTAGCATTTGACTTCATTTTTCCCATTGGATCATCACTCCCACAAAGTCCCAAGAGTTTGGAAGTCTTGCTATGACTCTCTCCTGAAAATAAGAGTAGAAGAAAGCCACATCTTTTAGTGCCACATCTAGGAATTCTTTAGCTTTGGCTCTCGAATCCTCATTTTCAACAAATTTGGAGATCTCAATGATAACATAAATTCTATCCACCACATCCATAACCCTCAAATCAGTCAGTGACCTCTCATTTAATTTCTGGATAAACTTCTTGGAAATTTGGGAGTTATTTTTACCTTCTTCCTTAGTAGCTAGGATGAAGAATTCATAATCCTTGCTTACAATCTTCTCCTCATCCATCAAAGTTATATGCTCTCTGTTTATTTTCATCTGTGTTATGATTTCATCCGAGAAAAGTTGTTTTTCCTAGAGGAGAGACATGTTTCCTTTCAACATTCCTTTGAGCTCAGAAATTTCCAAGTTTTCTAGATGTATGTTCTTATTGATCAATTCTTCATTATTTAAGGCATTCTCATTTTTTTTTCTTTCTGTGATAGGTTTCTCTGGGAAGTTTCCAAATTCTTCTAAAACTTCTTAAGATCCCATTCCAAAATTTGGAGCTCAGTGAGGGTGTTAGTATGTTGTTATGTGGGATTTTTTGGGTTCTCAGGCATAAGAACTGCACAAATGTGAGTGTTTATTATTTTTTAAATTTTTGATGCCTGCTTCTTCAGAGCTACTACCTCATTGTTTCTATTTATCAACTATTTTTCCAGGATCTCTTTCTCTTATTCCACCTATGCAAGTTGCTTATACTTCACATGCTTAGTGGCTGACATTTTCATCTTGTGCCTTAACTCTTGTAATTCTTCTATCAAGGAGAGGGAAACTTGCCAAGTCTAAGGAGACATCTAGGACTTTGAACTGGGAGCCTGATGGTAATTATTTTACTAATGGGTGTTGCAGCGATAATTTAATTTATTTCTCTCTAAATCCATATCAGCCAAAATTATGGTCTGATATGGGACTGAGTGGGATGCAATCTATTGTTGGATTTCTTCCCTAATCTTATTGTTTCTTTCTTCAATTACCGTTCCAGTAGGTCAACTAGGATTAGTTGCAGTTGAAATTCCTGTTGAAATTAAGATAGCTACCTCTGAGGATGATGAGGCACCAACTTACAATGGGTCTTCCAAAGTCACTTTGAAGCCTCATTGGTCTGGTTTTGTTTCCACTTGCCTGGTCTCAATTTCTTCTTCTTCTATCTATTGCATTTTATCCTTTTTTTTGGTGTGTACATCTTCCATATCTACATCCCCTGTCTCATCAACATTCCTTTTCTACACCTTGTCCTTTTTTGTTAGAGTCTTGATCTCCATCTTCATGTTAATAGGTCATGAATCAGTGTTATCCTTCCATTCGATCTTAGGACTATATTCATGATTATAAGTTGAATCCTTTATGCTTTCCCTTTTCTTGGAAATGACACAATGAGGATCATAATGACAGGCATCCCCCTAATAAAAATTAATCTATTTCAATAATTCCTTAGCTACCTAGAAGGCCTCCCTAGAATTGAAAATAAAAGGCTCTATGCGCTTACCCAACTTGAACATGTCTCCCTTTTTGGTGGGGAAAACGTGTACTTGATACAAATTAAGACTTTGTCTTATGAATTCTAGGTCGAATATCCTCATGGGTATGAAAATAGGAAAGTGGTAGGGAGGAAGCTCGAATCCATAGACCCTAATATCTATGTAATCCTAAAATTGATACGACTCTCCCACCCTAGTGTCCTTATTGAGGTGAAGAATTGGTTTTTTCTGAGGGAGGACTCTTGGAGAGGAAAAATTATGGATAATTTTATAAGAAATGGTCATGTAGGAAGAGATGAATTGATAAAGGGTGTCATTATATGGTGTTTTTCTAACAACAACAACCCAATAAAAAATTGACATCCTTTGTTTGTTAGGATCCATCAAGATGAGATATAGACACTCAAACCCATACACACAAGTGTAAAAAAACAAGTAAAACAATAGGGAATAATATCTAAAGTAGGAAGTGGTAGGAAAATGGCACAGTTAAAATTTTATACCTAAAGTTAGGTAAGGAGGGATGTCAAAAAATGTCGAGGATGTATCATCTCCCTTAGAAAACCTAGGGAGGCTTTATTAACCATATTGGAATTATCATCCCAAAACATATGAGAAATTAAGGAGAAGATGGGCCTGCCCATTTGAATTAACAACGCTAGGGGGTAGGGTCAGTCTATCGCCCGCACAGATTACCACCCCTGAAATACTTTCGAGGTTTGGTCAGGCAGATATGGACAAAAATCTGCCCCTAATATGCTTGAACTTCAACCAAAAGGTTGCACCTATTCGAATTTACTCCTTTAGCTCATTACGATTGCCTGGTGAAGGGTTCCATGGGTGGATGAATTAACATTCGATTTTTTGTCATGGTGGCAAGGATTTATAGTTTCTCCCATCACTAATTTAATTAATTTTTCAGCCGAGAGTCTTAAATTCAACCTGTTAGCCTTCTTACAAAAATTATTAAGGGAAACTAGATTGGCTCCAACTGCGAACAATATATTGTATACAATACACTAAGATTCTGTAGATTAGTGTCGTACTCCTTGGGCCTAGAGTCATTTTACTCAAACTTCATCAAACAAAAGAGAAGTAGTAAAAATAGAAAACAATACTAGTATTTAAAATGGCTCACCAATATTTTCATTCGATGAGAGTGGACCTATTCAATGTTAGAAATAAATCTTGAGAAACTTCTCGTTCACACCATGTACAAGAAATTCACCATCTAAATTTTCTAGTAAGAAAGTATTTTTACTCTTTGCTTCAACAATCTTGAAAGGTTTGAACCAAAGAGGATCAAACTTCCCATGTTTTCCTTTATCTTCTCTTCTAACATCCCATCTAAGTACTAAATCCCCTAGTTGCAGGGAATTATATTTTTCTTTTATGTCAAAAAGAGACTTCATTCTTTTCTGATAACTCATCAAATTATGATTCACGTGTTCCCTATTTTCTTGAAGCTCTACCAACTGATTTATCCTTCTAGTCAAAGAATTTGGTTCCTCTTCAACATCTTGTAGGATCTTAGTTATTGGCATAGCTAACTATATATGGAAAATTACATCTTTCCCATACAGTAACTCAAAAGAGGATTTCCCAATGCACCTCTTGGTGGTAACCCTGTTAGCCCATAGGGAAAAATTCAGCTACGAATCCAAGTTCTTTTGATTTTATATTATTTTCTTCTGTAAAATCCTTACCAAGGTTTTATTTGAGGATTCATCCAGTCCATTTCCTTGTGGGAAATATGTGGTAGAATGGCCTACTATAATGTTTTATCTTTGGAAAAAATCAATAAATTTAGCTGACTTGAACACCTGATCATTGTCAGTGACAATTTTCTTTTGGCAGCTGGACCTAGCAATGATGTTTTCCTCCACAAATTTGATGACTACAACATCAATTTCATTTCTAGCTGGGGAAGCTTCCACCCATTTTGTGAAATAATCAGTGGCTGTGAGTATACACTTGTGATGACCACAAGAAGGTTGGTTTATTTATACAATGAAGTCCAACCCCCATTTCCTGAAATTTTTTTCAACGAACATGAGAATTAAAGGAAGGGGTGTCAACCTTTTTTTTTTGTGAACATTTGACACTTCTCACAGGCTCGAACATAGGTATGTACCTCAGCAAATAACTTAGGCTAATAAAATACTGCCTTGAGAATTTTATGAGTTGTAGCTCTCCAACTATAATTTCCTCTACAGACACAATTATGGAATTTATCAATCACTTTGTGGATTTATTTTTCAATCAAACATAAAATAAAAATCCCCATTGGGTCCCCAATACAGTTTCCTATTTGAGATAACAATTTTTTTTTCTTGCAGCATCAAAGCCATGTACTTAATTTTGTCAAAATTTAATGGACACCTCAAAAAAAGAAAATAATGGACAATATGTTTATACTAGTGGGACACAATGTATTACATCTATATTTTTTGAGTTGAGGTTTCAATCCCTTGTTGTTCCTCTAGTTTTCCACTATCCTTTCCATCTAGTAAGTTTATGTCCAAGGCTTGGAAATTTGCTTCAGACATAATTTTAGCTAGCCCCTACCCTGTGAACATATTGGTAAGTTTGATCTCCATATCATACTCATGTATTTTAGCAATCCATTCACCGCTTTTCCCCTCATTACCACCCTGCACCAGGATAACTTTCACATCAGTTGTAGGAACATAAGAAGTTATGTTTGATTGCAGGACCTATATTCTAAATGAGGATTTAACCAAGGCATAGGTCTGTTTCTCCAAAATATTATATTTTAGCTCAACATCTCGTTGCACCTGACTAAAAAATGCAATTTGTTTCTCATGCCCTCCACCATTTTTCTACAATAAGACAACAACCACCGTGTGAGGGGAAGAAAAATACCAAATGAAAAATGGTTTTATATAATCTTGGTTGACTAATACATCAGCCTATACAAAAGCCTTTTTTATTCTAGAGAATGATTCTCGGGCTTATAGAATCCACTTCATTTCCTTGTACTTATTCATCATCTCTGGAATTTCTTCGACTATCACAACATAATTTTGTATAAAACTCCTTAAAATGTTGATTCTGCCCAAGAAGAACTAGATTTATTTCTTATTTCTTGGTAATGGGATATTTTTGATGGCTCCCACCCTTTTGGGATCAATATTTACTCCCTTCATTGCAACAATGTGCCCTAGTATTTTTCCCTAATTGAGAACAAATTGAGATTTCTTAGGATTTCTAAAAAAACCATACTGTCTACATTTATTAGAAGTGAGTCATAGATGTTCAATGTGCTCATCATCCATTTAAAAAAAAATAGTGATGTTATCCAGGTAAATTACTACAAATTTGTCATGTTCTCCCACAAATGCTATATCCATGGCTCTCATAAAAGTGGCTCTTGCGTTTATGAGGTGAAAGGGAATTATAGCATACATAAACATTCCCTAGGTTGTGGTGAAAGTAGTTTTATTATGATCTTCAGGGTGCACAATGAATTTTTCTATCAAGAGAAACCATCCATCATACACATTCGGGCAGAACATACCACCTTCTACAAAATGTGGCCCATTTTAGGCAGAGGGTAATTATCTTTTAATGAGGCCTTTCTCAAATTCCTAAAGGTAACACAAAACCTTATTTCCCCATTATTTCTCTAGACAAAGAAGAAATTTACTACCCAGTATTAATACCTCAAAGGTACAATGATTTTAACTTGGAGCAACTTCCTCACCTATTTCTGAATTGGTGGAGTAACAAAGAGTTAGTTTTCCTAGGCTTGTGTTTGCATGGTTTCACCCCACTCTTCAAAGGGATTTTAAGTTGAATAATAGTAGCGTAAAATGTTTTCAATTCATCATATGATCAATAAAACACATCCATATAATGCTTAGAAAGGCACACCCTCCTTTTCTTGTACTCTTCAAGAACTCCTTTTCTGAACTTGATTACCCTGGGACCTTCTTGTGTACAAATGTTCAGTTGGATTGGACTCCACATCATTTGGGTTAAACAAACCTTCCAATGTGACCAATCCCTTGGGGATAATATTACCCTTTAGTTGTAGAATCTTGCCTCTAGCAAGAGTTTCTCCCAAACTAGCATGATATTCATCTGTGTTTTTCTCATCCTCTTGGTCAGTCACCTAGTTTTAAGACTCTTTGATAACCTCCATGAAGCATTTGATTTGTTCCTCATCTTCAAATGCCTTCCAATACTTGAAATTGTTTGGTACTAAAGGTTTGTACCTGACCTCACCTTTGTATCTGAGAAAGGAGTTTTGAGGATTCTTAAAGCTACTAGCAACAGCATGCAAGGAGTCATACATCTGATTTATATCTCTCGGAAAAAAATGGATATTAAAGGCTAGGAAAAGTTATCAATTAGGTTTCGTACCTCATTCTAGTATGTCTTCAGTCTTGGATGCTTAGTTTGGCACTAGTTTATGATTTTCTTGACCACTACTTCTGAATCCCCAAACACTTTCAAGCACCCAATGTTGAGATTTTTGGTAACCTACAACCCTAATATTAAAGGTTCATATTCGACAAAATTATTATTAGGTTAAAATTCTAGTTTGAAAGAGAGGGGAATTAGATTGCCTTTTGGAGACACCAACAACACACCTACCCCATTTCCTTCCATGGAGTAAGCACCATCAAAGTATGTGTTCCATACTTTATCATACTCCAATTATTTTCTATTTAGCTCAATAGAACATTCCACCTGTGTTTCATCCAATATTAGATCATTTTCTTCTAACAACAAACAATATAAATCTTTCTCTTTACCATACATAGGGGAATTATTTGAACAATCATCCCTTGTAACTGTATTTATAAATCTCAATTCTTTATATAGTCAGAATTCTTCTCCACCAAACATAAGTAAGGTAGAATATGTTAAATATAGTTTGATGGATCCTCCAATTTTCGATCCCTATGACCTGGACAAAAGCATACCAAACCTGGAAAGGACATCAACAACCATAATATGCATTACCACACTTTTTACATTCTTTTTACAGGGATCCAACCCACATTAACCAACAGTTCCTTAATCATCCCAAAACATTTTACTCTCTTGGAATCAAAGGAGTACACATATTTATATGGTTTTGTTATTTGCAGCCCCAAATACTCCATAAAAGACAATGGCATCATATTGTGAGAGGCTCCTGATTCAAGAATAAAGTTGTGCAGTAAGAGCTCATCGATTAACAAGTTAACATAGAAAGGGGTAGTGGAGGAGTCTTGCTACTCAACATGAGCTCCAAATACAACCATGGGTATTTCTTCTTGGAGGTTCAGGTTATCTTGCAAAGGATCCATGGTGGATGGACACATGAACTCAGAAACTTGGGCTTTATAATCAGGCCACTTTAATAATTCTGTCAAGGGAACAAAGATCTTGACCTTTTCTAACTATTTTTAATATTAAAGGTACACGGTCTCCTATCACCTGTGGAAACATCAGCAAGCTCTTCCTTCTTATCATAGAATGGCTTGGATGGTAGGGATATCTTCTCTATTTTAGAAAATTTAGGCTTATGAGGAATGGAATTTGAGGACTCTTTCTTGTTTGGTGTGACTTGGTCAAGAGGCCTATTTCCTTTCTTTACTAATTTAGGAGGATTTTAGGAAGTGGGCTCCTCGTTTTGATATTGCATTCTAGATATTTTCCTAGAATATCTAAGATCATATTTTCGATGTAACTGAGCCTGCATGAATTTGGAAAAATTCCTACAATATTTAAGTGAAAAAATATCATTTACATAGTATAATGCATTTTTAGTGACTTTTCACCTTAATGGAAGAACAACATGGAAAGCCCTGCAGAAGCACACTTCCAGGATATCTATAGTAGAGACAACAGGAGGACAATAGAGACAACGTAAATCATTATGCAGGAGAGGAAAAAAATGGATTTCAGTCACACAATGTGGGGGAATACATCATTGTTGTGAGGGAATGTGTGGAGAGTATCATGAAGAGGGTGATCAGAAGGGATTCGAGATCTGAAAATCACTTAGAGAAACTGAGGGCTGAGAACAAAGAAAGTTGAGCAATGAAGTGTGCAGAGAAAATAAGGACTATAGAGTAGAAAGAAAAGTGTTGTGTGTGAAGTAGTTGATAGAGTTCATATTTCTATGAATTTGTATTAACCTTTATTTTTAGACTGAAAATTGTATGAAAATCATAGCAGTGGCTAGAGCAAGTAGTGACATGTATTCATAATAGATTACTGCTCTTTCAAAAGTGGTGGCTTTCTATCTTGAAGGAGTTGGAGCCTCTTGTGAGTGGGTTCTCACAAATAACTTGATGTCATTAAGTTGGTGGTTAATTTACATCATAATCACAAACACATTGGTGGTTTTCTCCGTTTGGGTTTCCATGTAAAAACACCTATGTCAATATGTATGTGTTACTCAATTGGTGGATTGTGTTCTTATGTGAATGGTTTACATTTTTGAATATATATATATATATATATATATATATATATATATATATATATATATATATATATATATATATATATATATATATATATATATATATATATAGTGTGAATGTTGTCAAACGTAATTGGAAAAAGTAAAAGGAAATTTAATAATTTAGCTTAAATCTTAAGAACCTCACTATTACTGATTCACCCCCTGCTTAGTAATTCCTTATTCCAACATTTATAATTCCAATCATAGGATAAGAGGATAAGTCAATATATAGGTCATGGGGTTGTAACCTTCAACCCATATATTATAATTAAGCATATGATCAGTAGAAAGAAATGTTTTTTTGATCAGGTCAAAAAAACCACCCAAAATTTTAATTTGGGGTTAAGATTTTTGAGGAATTTAAGAGGAAAGCTACAAGAGTCTTTAAAAAAATGGGGCTAAAAATAGCCTAATATTTTGTAGAGTTATGTAAGGAATAAATTTTTTCCCCGTATCAAAACGACATAAAAAAATAGTTAATACAAAGCTAATGCCACAAAGAATATTTTGGAAAATGAAAAATTGTGATTTAGATGAGAATTTCGAGATATGATATCACATAAAGCTATAAGTGAAGGAAAATAGGCATTCCAGTTAAAACGTCTAGAGGGAATAACTATTAGCCTAGATATCAAAATTTTGTAAATAAGAAGTAAATGGAAGGATATTGATGGAAAGAATATGTTGGTAACCTAGGAATTTGAATATGGGTAAAAACATTGAAGAAAATACTTCCTGAAAGATACAGGATTAGCACAAGAATAGGATGAGTTTTGACAGGACCATTATCAGTGAAGCATGGGTTTGAATTGTGCACAATGGATAGTGTAGAATTGGTAATGACTAAAATAAATTAAAGTGCCATGATGAAATTTCTATATTAATATTGAGATAGTAATTGAAAGGGTTATATATGCATAGGTCATAGTGACAGGAGTTGTATGGTAAAGTCGTACATGAATAGGTATCCTAGATAACTTGACAATTAATGCATGCAAAAAAATAATGACAATAAAAATATAAGATACATGTTGTTGGTAAAGGGATATTCATCATGAGAAAACTATAGAATTGGCAATGGTGTTGACTGAATTTTGTGACCTATAAGAAAATGGAGAAGGAAAAATTTTCTAAACCTTCTCTCTCTACTAAACTATAATACATTTTATCATATACATGCATCTATAAATTTGAAGCGTGAATTTTACTTGGTGATTAGTGTTAGTCATCAGTATTTTTCACCTGTTGATGATGACTAGTTTCTTAAGCCAAGTTTTCTAGAAGCTAATCTCCAATTTGTAAAATATGTCATCTAGAAAACATCCCTAAACAATTTTTGTCCTCCTACCTTTTCCAGTCAGCCTATGATGAGAAAAAACCTAGTTTTCAAATCCTACCTATTTTTAGTCATATAATCCTATCCATGAGCTGTCATAGCTAAAGGTTATCTGCTGTCATTTACCCTCATTCCCAAGTCATTCATTATCCAAATGTTGATAAAAGGTCAGCCACCTTATCTTTGGTCATATTTCATTTTGAGATCTAATCATACCAAATAAAATACTCAAAATCTGTCAAGATCGCCCCTAAGTTAGGTAGTGGCACTTTAGGGAATCCCTTCCTTGGAAAAAACATCCTGAGCCAGAATCCTTTCTTCAATACCAGCCAGCCTTGAATTAGCACTTAATATGCAAAAACAAATCTTGATACACCCATAGGTCACGCCACTAAGAGGTCTTGTTGTCTCAGTCTGGAATAAATTTTACAAAGATCTAGAAACAGAAGAAGATAAGCATGTTCATAGTCTAAAAGAATATGCTTAAGAGTGGGAAAAATCTCCATAAGACACCAAAGGGGCTCTCCAAGGTTCAAAGTCATATTTTTTTCATCTCTGCAGGGTGAAAATTGAATGAAAAACAATATCCAGACAAGAGCAAAGAGACAAGTCCAAATAAGTCTCTCATGTTGAAGAAATTTGCCATCATTAAGCATATGGAAAGCTGCAATGAAAAGAAAGTAGGAGTACATGTTTCAAAAGCCAAACTATTAGAATGTTGATCTACAGTGTTTCATTGTCTCTTTCAGAAGCAGAGATGCACAAGTATTCCAAAAGACACCATCAAACTGAACATAAGAAGATAGCTGCTTCTCATGTTGTCTTGAGCCTGGGATAAGAATACTAGTCAGCGAGAAAATGCAATAAACCTCTACAAACACAGTCAAGAAAGGTTAGTAAGTAAGGACTAGCAAGAAAATACTCTACAAATACAAGTCATGTGGCTCCTGGTTTAAAATTTCACAAGGATATTCTGACAATAGGATAAATATCTCAAAACATGCCTCTTATAGCATATTGTCAAATTTTTCACTTTATTAATTATTGTGATATACCAAGCAGAGATATGATTACAAAGAAAGATGACACAGTTTGAGAAATATATGAAATAGCATGACTATGTTAAACTCCTTTAAAAGAGCAGATGGTTGGGAACATAATAATACCTCCTTCATTGAAAAGTAGATGGTCAAAAGATGTTTATAACCTCCTTCATTAAAAGTAGATGGTTGGAAACAAGATGAGAAACTCTTTCATATAAGAAAGGTAGAGAGTTAAATTGTCAAAGTGATTTCTAGAATTGTCAATCACCTCCTTCCAAGAGATAGGCAAAGGATGCATCAACAGTCTTTGATATGGTTTTTGAGCAACTTTCATTTTGAAGGATAGAGTTGACAAATAGTGAAAAAACAATGAGGTTTCATAGGTTAAAAACCTGTTTCACATCAAGCAAAAACATGAATTTTCTGGTGTTAAGAAAACCCTGTTTCCTCTGTTCGTAAAGACCTCCTTCAAACTATCATAAGGGTGAAACTTGGGCTAAAAAACCTTCATCCAAATAGCCAAATAAGGAGAGAGTTGGTTGGGGTTGACAGTAGTTCTTGCATATGTATACAAAAAGGACAACAAAGATTAAGAATAAGTCATAATTGTCAGAAGTTACATTAATGTTTTCAGGGGTCATTTCCTTAATGAAAAGTAGTAAGAAAGATCTTATTTTAAGGGAGGCATCCTTACTTCAAAAAGTCATGGATATGAGTGTTTTCAAAGGAGATGGCCATAGAACTATTTCTATGAGTCTTTTTCAGATGATAGGTCTTTATGGTACTTTAAAAAGTAAGATAATATTGAAGGCAATGATTGATGTTTTTATACAACAAAAAACCTTTTCAAAAGGCATCAAAAGCCTTCCAAATTAGCTGCAAAGGTATTTGAGATTTTTCAAATTTTAAGGGAGGGAAGAGACATTTAAAAGGGCCCATTAGCAATTTCAAAACCCAAAAAAAACTTTCCTTAGCATGCTCACTGAAGAAGGAAATGTTTTTCGGGAATTTTTCAAGGTTTTCAGAGCTTAAACTCTGTGCGGCACACCTATGAGCACCCGAACAAAGGAGTTACACTGATGCACGGGGCACTTGTAGTTGCGCATGGCACGCCTGTGCCTGCTGTCACTAGGCACCTGAGACTGACCCGACACCTCCTCTGCATGACGCTTTCTGCTGTAAATGGCCCGCTCATCCACCCGTCTTCAAACAATTCCTTTGAACACTGCTCCAACGATCAACAAGGTCCAAAAACTCATTTTCAAGGTATTTCTTCGCTTCTTGGTAAAATTTGGAGTTTAAAAAAGGGTTTCCTTGTTGTGGGTTTTCAAAGGATTAGAAACAAAGTTTGTAAATGCTTTCTCAAAATCAATGGAAAGAAGTCATTTGAAGCATTGTTTTCAAGGTGGCTCCATGTTATCATAACCACAGAAAATAGGTTTTCTGAAAGGGTTCAATATCAGGTTGAAGGAGTATTTAGAAAAATAGTGTTTTCAACAAGTTCCTTTTGCTTCAAATATTGGAAAATATATTCGGACTGAAACCACAAAGAAACAGTGAAAAGAAAATAGGTTCAATGTGCCAATTTGAAAGTCTTTTTTCCTTTCTATGAATGGCTTGGATTATTCACAATCTCTAAGAGAAAGCAGAGTCTGATTGGAGGTTTTCAAATCAGTTTAAAAGGGTGTCTTGACAGTGTTTGAAAAAGCTAGTTTGTTTACTAAAAACAAAGAGAGAAACAGTGATTAGGAGATTGGGCCTTTGGTCAAAATCAAAGAAGTCTTTTTGATGTGGGTATCAAGGATTAACACAGTGATTGGGGAATAGATTGTATCAGTTTTAAAAGAGTCTTGATTACCTTTCAAAAACAGTGATAACAAAGGGGCAGTGTTTGAAGGGAAGGGTTTTTGTGCCAAAACAAAAGGAGTTTCCTCTTCAAACAAAAACCAAAAGAATATCTTTTTTAAACCCTTTGCTCAAACACAGTGATAAAAAGTGATTTTGGTTCTCATTTGACAAATACTTGTTTGCCAGCATCAAAGAAACACAGTGACTTACAAGGAGGAAAAGGTGTGGTGTTGGGAAACTATTTCACAGACCATTTGAATCAGCTTGTCTTGGTCAGCCAGTAAAGAGTATCCGAAGAAAAATGCCTCGCAAGGAAGATAGCAGAAGTGGTCCTTCACAAAAGGTATGAACCTTTTTCAACTGAGGAAGTAAATGCCCATCCTTCAGTGCTTTTTAAATTTCATGAAGTAGGATGTTTTGAGTTTTGTCAAAGGGTTCAGGAGGTGAAAATTTATCTTCCCTTGACACATCTATTTTCTTTAAGGCTGCAAGGGAAACATGTTCATCTAGCAGGCTTAGACTTCAAGCTCTCTCCTAGATCTATTTCCAGAGCTACCAAAATTCCATATGTCGGAGAAAAATGGTTTAAGCAGAGCTACCTAGAGTTAGATCAATATAAACCCTTCTTGAATCTAGAACATCGAGATGCATGCCCATCTATGTTTCCTTTTTCATACTTTTTGACCAGCTATGCTCCCCTCATGAAGATAATCATGAAATATTTCACATACGAAGGGAGCTTTTCCCGGGTTTATGCTTACCATATCAGGCTACTCATGCACTTCATGAGAACCCAATTGCTAACCCAATTGCTAAAACTACCCTTTTTCCTCTATAAAAGTATTGAAAAGATGGCTTCTATAGTTCAAAAGAGGCCTTCCCCTTAGTAGCAAGCTTGTCTTTTCCATCATTCCCTTATCAAGATTGTCATTCTCCATCAACTTGAGAAAAAGGAAATTTCTTGGGACACTTTCATTTCACATCCCAATTTCACCACTACTTCTTCATCCCATGCATCTCCTTCACCATCCACTCATCGTCTTTCCCCTTCTTCTAGTAAACCCACTCCTAAGAAGCAAAAATCTCCTATGATTGATCAAGAAGAAGAGCATAGTGATAAAGAGAAAAACAGTGAAGAGGGGAATAATGAAGAAATGGAACAGTTTGATGAGGAACACAACAGTCACAAAGAGGAAGATATTGGTAGCCCTCATAGTAGCAAGCATGATGGGGATGAAGCAAAAAACGTTGAGGATACATAGCCTAAAATTCCTGAAGAAAGCAGGGACAAAAGTGAACAAGGCAGTCCTCAATAAGACATGCAAGGTGACAGTCAAGGCAATCATGAGGAGGGTCAAAATAGTCCTCAAAGGGACACTTTTGATAAAAGAAAGGAAAGCCCACTAGCCAGCAAGGATGATGTTGGGAGTAGCAAAGGCAAAGACCAAATAGATCCCGTGCTAGCTGCCTCTCCTAGGCAAGGGGCCATGTTTTCTCCTCCAAAGGTAACAAAGCCCCGAGCATCAAGAAAGAAAGTGGCTCAAATTGTAACTCCAAATGTTACTAGAGCACTCCGAAGCAAAGGGAAGTTTCCCAAGCAATCCATTATTGAATTACAAAAGAGGAGGAGGACCAAGAAGGCCACCCAAAGCAAGGGAAAAGAGAAGGAAGAAAGTAGCCATGAGAAAGAGAGGGATTTTGACATAATTCAGATAAATAATGATGAAAGTGACCATGAGGCCAGAATCTTAGAGTCTCTCTTGCTAAATAGAGAAGAAAAAATTCATGATCTAAGAGTAGATCTAGAGAGGTCTAAAAACCTCATTCATTTTCTGCAAACACAAAACAAGCAAATGAGTGTCCACATGGCAATTTATAAGAGACGACCTATCAAGTATCAAAACGAAGCCTCCAAAGCGCAAATTAAGTTAGAAGAACTCCTGGGCGAATTCAATGATAGTGAAGAATAAGATCAACCAAGGAGGAAGAGGCCAAGGACTATGGGGCTCAAAAGAGTGTTGGCAATATGATGCAGAGTGTTGTCCTTGATGGCAACCCACTTTGATGGAAATGATGACAACGTACTTGATGAAGTTGTGCTTGATAGAATATGTTCTTAATGAAGTAAATCTGATGTATCTACAGAGAGTACAGAAGACAGTGAAGAAAGGAATTCAGATTGTGCTAAGTCTATGGTGAAAGAGTATGTCTCAAGGAATACGCGGATCTGTCTAAGGGAAGTCGCGTATGCACGCGGAAAAGAACGTGCCAAGTCGTGTATGGGCTAAAGCGCTCTAAAAGTGCAAAACCATGGGTCATCACCATGGTATTGACCCATTGTATTGGGTAATGATCCGCCTAATTGACCCCGTCCATGAATACCATCGGATGTAATATGGTTTTGGGCTCATGGTATTGACAAAGGGTAAACCTATATAAGGAGAAGCAATTCATTGTGCAAATCATCGGTGTGGGTGCAAGATCTCTGAGCTTGAATGAATACTTCTCTCTGAAGTAGATCTGAATGGAAAGGGTTACACATGAATGATAAATCTGAGTGTATGATGCACCAATGATGAAGAAAGAGATCTAGATCTGAAATATGCTTGTATTTGCTAGATCTGTTTATGGAATGATTAGATCCAAGAGAAGTAAAAACCTTATCTATGCAGTGAGTAAATTAATGTGAAGTAATATTGAAGAAATACAATACCTAAAATCCGAAGAATTTATAGCTAGTCCATGGCAGAAGAGAGAAGAGCGTATATACGCGCTTATTGGAAAAGAAAATCACGTATCTTAATTCGTGGTTACCGTAATGTATACAGTATGCGTACAGTTTATTATTTCCCGGAAGCGCGTATATAAGACATCGATCGAAGAGAAAGCGCGTATGCAAACTAGGGTTGCTGGAAAGTGTGGTAAGAAATAGGCGGTCACAATGCCATTGTTTCTTTTCCTCTATGTTCTCTTGTTAAGGTTGTCTGCATCAGTTTGGTTGTATGATTGAGCTTAAATCTATGAAGAGGGTCCAGTTTGAAAATATGATGAAACGTGGCCTACAAGTATTGTTCTATTGAAGTTGTTGGATCCAGTGTGAAAATTGATGAAACGTGGTCCAAGGTGGTGCTGAGGGTTGTAGCCTTCAGTCAGGGGGTTGTAGCTCCCTTCCAGGTGAGGCTGGTAAATGAGATCGGGGGGGTCGTAGCTCCCTTCCAGGAGAGGCTGGTAAACGAGTCAGGGGGTCGTAGCTCCCTTCCAGGAGAGGCTGGTAAACGAGCGCAGGAGGGTGCACGTGCGGGGGAGAGGGTGGGACTGTATGTTGTAAGATGTTTTCTCTATAATAAAATATTGAAGGCTGAGCAACTGCAGCGGTGGTTTTCTCCCGACTTGGGTTTCCACCTAAAAATCCTGGTGTTCATGTGTGATGCTTTGTGTGATGGTTTGTTCTCTTCTTACTGCACATGTTTACTGTTTATTGAATATCTGATGAATATATGATGGAATGGTTTAAGTGAAGAATTAATGACATAATTAGTTCTTTGTGTATACGCGAGTTTAATAAAGGGTATCCGCGTATATACGCGAGTCTTCTTCAGGAAAGTAGCGTATGGGTTTTGAAGTAAATAAAAGTAAAAAGTTTTGAATATGTTGTAAATACTGATTCACCCCCCCCCTCTCAGTATTTTTCCGAACAAAGAGCTTTGGAGAAGAAAAAACAGGAAGATGCTACCCTTTTCCAATCTTTTCCTCTTACTACTTTATTCACCCAAGAGATAGAAAAAAATAAAGAAACATGGCTTGAAAGGGTGAATGAAAAGTTGGAGAACAAGTTGGAAAAGGCCAATAGAGACTTTAACCTTCAAACGAAAAAGACTAGGCACTATAAGAAGCTTAATCAATTCACCTGAAGGAAATTAAAGGCTACACAAGAAAAAATCAAGGAGGCCCGAAAGAGGTGCCTGGCACAAAAAGTGAAGAAAGACATATCAAGGCTTGAAATTTTGGCCTCCGCTTCTCAGCATGTTTCGAAAAACCCGTGAGGGTCATGCTCGCCAAAATTGGGCATAATTCGACAAGTTTTTGTTTTTTGACATTTTTGGGTTTTTTTGCAAAAAATCATGGGCATCGCCATTTTTGTTTGAAGCATCCTCAAAGGTTGAAAATGGTATCATTGGATGCCATAATTTTAGGGGCATCTAATCAGAAAATTTTATATCAATTGAAGATGATTTGGTCCCCCAAACTGGCGAAAAACAGTCACTTTTTCAACACTCTGCCCCGCATATCAGCAAAGGCTAATTTCTGGGTTTTTTCACACACATCAGATTTTCACAGATTTCCATTAATCAGTTTGGGGAAAAAAAAGTATTTTTAGAAACTAGACATCTAGGGCTTTCCAAAGAGCCATCAGAGGCCTTTTTTCGACATCGGGAAGGCCTCCAAAAGTTTCCCACAAGACAAGGGATTTTCTGCTGCCATATTTCTGAAGTATTTTTGTAAAAAATGCAGTTTTCTGAAGTGCCTTTTCCAAATGTGCGTTTAGCATTTTTTGACCATTTTCAGTTGGGAAAAGTCAATTTAATTTCCTTTTTTAGCATTTTTAGTATATTTTTATAGATATTTTGTGCCTTGGGCTTTGCAAAGTGTCAAAGACAAAATCATATATTTTTGATGGGCCAATCAGCTTGCCAGTTGCACTAGGAGGTTCTCATTCATCTTGGCCTATATATTCCAAGAGACTTCATTGTAAACAAGGCTGAAATTGATGATATAGAACAATATATGGTTATACAAGCTTGGAAGAAATACTTGTCTCATGCATTTGATAGTTTCTTGAATGTTTTTGGATGATGAAAGAGGACTGTTGTTGGATTCCTTGACTTGGTAAAATGGTATAGTGTCCCTCTCTGTTATGTTTATTAGTTTTCATACATATTTCATGCTCTTGCTTGTTATAAGATAGTAGAGAATAGATTTGAGACATGCCCTTGGAAGCACCTCAGATTTCTTGTTTCATTATAGCTTCTATGTTTTCTTCCTTCTTAGTCATATCAAAGAATTCTTAATTGCTCTTTGATCACTGAAGAAATTTTTTTCTTGTTTCATTTATGGTTTTATGCATGCTAAGTATGATTCATGGTATGCCCTACTTACTCATGGCTAGTCATAGCTCCACCTCTGAAACCTTTCTTTTAATGTTTGATTTTCCTAGTTGAACCAAACAGGTCTTGTATCGATCTTTCCCTTTGCCTAAAACTCTGCAATCTTAGTTCAAAGTGCCCGATAGCTCGAAATACTATGTCTAGGAGTTTTCTCTTAGTAGCTTGAGTTATCTGTTTGTCTTAATTGTCTTTCCCCAAAGTCTGATAGCAATTTCCTAAAGTTAGAGAGTCATATATCTCTATGTATTGCTTGAATGTTTATTTCTATGCATTTATCAATTTGTAGTTACATTTATCATGATTAATGGTTAGCCCTACCATATAAATGTTTCTATTGAACTATTTATGTTTGAAAGCCTTTTTTCTTCAAAAAATTAGTCTCCATCCCACTTCATTTTACCTTAAGATCCATTTTACCTTGATCAAATCGGCCCTTCAACATACCTTGTATCACCATCTGAGGCTTTCTCGACCTTTTCGACCCCATAGCCCAGTTGATCTAACAATATTTTTATCTGTCTTAGTCTTTGACCAGTTCCTCCCTCAGAAACCTAAAAAAACAAAACCAAAAACCTACTTCACAACTAGCCTAAAATCAGAAACATAAAAAGCAAAACACATAGATATCCCTTACACAAATAGAGAGAGCCCTCTCTGAGTCCAGGAAGGATAGGTCCTTGGGCTCCAAAGTTGGTTTGATGTTACCCTGTCACTTGGCTTGCCAATCAGCCAAATCAAAGGACCCTAACAATTAGCTGCTACTTCACAACAAGATGTTGTAGTATTTACACAATATATGATATGGAGACTAATCTAATAAGTGTTGATTCCTTGTACATATCTTATTCATTTTTTTTGTTATGATTACATGAGCTAATAAATATAACTATTTGATCCGGATTTATGCAAGAATGCAACATAATATAAATATAACCATAAATACAAATATGTAGTAGAAATATAGCTTTATTTCTTTAATGTCAAATGACTAAAATATGCTTACAGACGGAATGCAAATAAACTAGCTAGGGCGCTGGTAGCTTATCTCTGAGAAGAGATGTGGAAATTATAGGCCTCTAAACTATGTTATAATTAGGCTTGAAGGTCTATTTTTTATTTAGAAACAATAGAAAACCCTAAACATACAAAACCCTAGCCCTATGAGATGAAACACCAAACTATGGGCCCAGTCGGGGTAAATTGGTACATCAATTTCCCGAGGTCATAACTTTGGCATACTATCTCTGTTTGACGGACATGATACATCATTAGAAATATCTATATGAGGAATAAAATTAATAATATTCAATATCAAGACTTATAATCATAGTAATTATATCGTTCATTCCCCAAAAAATGTCATTTCGATCTTGAAAACAACTCCGGAAGTTCACGACCCGAAAAGATGCTAAAAATAGTAAATTGTGCTACAATTAAAAAAACTGAAAAACTGAATAAAAAATGGTGGTGCCCCAAGTGGCATAGTGAGGTGGCCACCAATATACACCTGGATCATTCCTCCCCCCTTAAGAAGCAACGGTCCCCATTGAGTTGAGTTCCTCCATGAGATGAGGAATGTCGGATGTGTCCGGTAATGGTGGAAATTATGGCCGAAGGCGATCCACATTGAACACTAGTTGTCAGCCAAGGAATGGGGGAGTGCTGAGCTTAAATGTATTTTCGCCCAAAACCTTGATAATGATGTAAGGCACATATCAGAGTGTTCACATCTTCCAATGAGCTCCGGTTAGACGTTCTTTCTACAAATACAACCAAACTAGGCTGCCCACCTAGAATTTGTTTAGCATCTGATATTGATCATGTTGTTTCTTGTACTTGGCATTGGATTTCTCCAAGATTTACTCGACCTACTGCATGCTTTCAATAAAATTTGTTGCTTTATCAGCCTCTAAAAGTACATGTGTGGATTTTGTTTGTGTCGTCATATGAGGTATGGCAACATCAAGCAGCGGCACGCCTAGGGTACGATAAATGGAGTTCTTGAACTGACAATGTAGAGGAACATTTGTAGGCGAGGATAAAATTTCATTGTATTCCTCCACAACTTTGTCAATCTGTTGCTGTCATGTAGGGGAGCCCTGTTTGGAGGTTGTGGCCACAATCTTATTCTTTCCCTGTGGATGAATTGTAATGAAGATGAATTTCCTTGTTTAGGAAATAATCTTATAGTGTTGCTTTGCAGTAATCAAAGAGATGGCTAGGGGCGGTACTTCCTCTGGTATCCTATACAACTTATTTTCAAAACTAATAATAATAGATTGAGGCCTAGACTCATACACAACATGTCGCTTCCACAAGTATGGTTGGCCTAATAATACATCGGACATGTCAAGAGGAGCAACATCACACAATACCTCATTCGTGAATGGCTTCATGTTGTACAGAAGGTGACACTGTTGGCAGATGTGGAGATCTCTTCCTTGGTGAAGCCATCCAATGGTATAGGGTTGTGGGTGTGTTGTGGTCGGTAGGCCGAGCTTCTTCACGACTTGTATTGAAATGAAGTTCTTTTGTATTTCTCTATCGATAGCGAATTGTAGTGGAGATACTTTCACCCATAGTTGGGAATGGAAGAGGAGCTCCCCCTCCTCTGAATATTCGGGTTCATCTCCTAAGGTTAGGTTTTTGGATGTTTAGAGTTTCCAATGTTTCTCAATAGTAAATATGCCCTCAAGCCTCATTGTAACACAGTTCAGAGGCCTGTAGCCACCACATCTCTTCTCAAAGATAAGCTATCAATGCCCTTGCTAGTTTATTTCCATTCTGTCTATAAGCAAATTTCATTTCTTTGATATTAATGAAATGAAGTCTTATTTCCATTGCGTCTTTGTATTTATGGTTATATGTGTATTCTATTGCGTTCCTGCATAAATCCAGATCACAAATGCAACCTTGTTCAAGTATCAGACATCAGTTGAGGTAAACACATTCATAGATCTAAAATTAGAAAGGGAGATAACCAATCAGAAAATACCAATTATGATAATCTTTCTTGAGATGATGGGAGGCCTCATGATCATGTTCAAGATTTGTTTTCAAGATTATGAAATCTATGAAATACATAATTCCGTTAATATAATTTGAATAAATTTCACATATACATATTATTTATTTGATTCGTGATATATATATATATATATATATATATATATATAAATAAAAATTATGTAATTTAAGATGACATATGTTATAAGCATCAATTATTAATATTCATTATGAACGTATTCCTTTTCCAATGGAATCTATGAAAAATAAATATTTTTATATATTTTTCTATGCTCTAGAGTGCTTTAGTGCATTACAGGTTATTTTTGTAAACATTTAATATTATTTAATATTTTCAAATAATATAGTTTGAATTGACTCTGTATTTCTATACACAACCTTATATTTTAAAGGGCATTCGATATATAAATCCTTGTTATTATTTATAGTGACATAATATGAATGGAACTTGAGTAAAATCATTATGGATATGTAGGGAGTGCTTTATTGGAAACCATATTCCATAGTCTCTTTAATTTAAGCTGTGTGATTTTAATGTAATGAATTATAATATTATGTTTGTGGTTTTGAAAGTTATGACAGGGTAATTATTATTTGTTTATAGTTTTTATTTATTCGGTCCAATTTAAAATTCGACTAGTCTTTTATGAAATTTGCATTGTTTAGGAATTTATTTAATTGGATATTGAATAAGAATCAATTAAATAAGTTTTTTAATAATACACAAAGTAATATCTAAATATGAAGAATGGTAAATATTTTACTTATATTGTGTTTTAAATGAGTGAAAAAATATTGGATGTTATGCCCCATTAATAAATGTAACATATGTGCACATCACATCATTTTTTAAATGAGTGAAAAAATACTGGATGTTATGCCCCATTCATAAATGTAACGTGGACGCTACATATTATGCGTGCTTTGATTTTACTCTTTTTTCTACAAGGTTTCAACATGTTTGTTAATAAAAAAATATCACTTTTCATTGTCAAATTTGAAGAGATTGGGCTATAATGGTTCATGACATACTGAAGGTGGCTACATTACCCAATCCATTACGTTATTGAAACACATTCCCTTGGATATTTTTTAGAAAGGGAATATTATCTATGAATAATAAGAGTAAATCCACTTGTAATATAAGAATATATTCAACAATTAATAATTACATTCTACAAACATTTTATTTCTGACCATAAAATAATACCATAAGTGTTATAAGAAAACACTAGATTTCTTGGACACATTTCACAAGACATCATTCTCCAGCATATAATAAGCTAAATGATATTATCAATAGTACCTTGATTTAGTACAAGAGCACTTGGAAATTATGAGATTGATCTAAATATAATTGGGGGAATTTTTAATTTTTTGAAAGCCTCTACTTAAGATCTCTAGAAAATAACAAATTATTAACAAATTTATATTGAAATTATTGTAGCTATCAACATACATAATTCTCATGTTAAGCATAACGAACATGTTCTTATGTTCTTAAAATACAATAATGAAAATTTTGTGCTCCTTTGGGCTAATTTCAATGAAAATAACATATTATATTAAATATAATAGAGCCTCTATTACATCCAATATTTAGAGATCCTAGGAAAATAAACATTTGTAATCATAGTTTAGTCCTTTAAGTGAAGTGAGCGATAAAATCTACTGATTCAAAAATTCCAAATGAGCAAGAGATTTCTATCGAGATAGTCTAGTCCATGTTTCTCATATATATTTGTGCATTAATAACTACTAGAAATTCAAATAGAATTTTTTAATTCTAATTTACATTTCTTTGAGAAGTTGTTTAACTAAATTGAAACACTATATCATTCTATTGAATAAAACAATGATATATGCAGGAAGTGACATTCAAATATTATACCAAAAAACAATATTATATACACTAAGACATTAATGTATATAGAGAAGTGTTACTAATCTATTTAGGGAATTGATACAATCCATAAAATGGTCTTTGTGTGTTGTTGGGAGACAACCCCATTACCCAACACCTTACTCTGTCCCAAAAAATGAACATAATAAATCCCACAAAGACAATCCCCATTCCAATCCCTAATGTTGTCAAAGATATTTTTTCATTTACATAGCTCAACCATCTTTATTTAACATGATTTCCATACCATTGTATCTTGCCATTGTTGTATTTGAATTCACATTTTTCTTGCATGGTGGTAAAGGAAGCCCACAAAAGCTCTTATTATCCTGAAATGATGCCACAGTAAAAGTGTAAAATTGTGTCCATGTTGGGATTTCCCACATGGGTTATTAGATGAAAGATTTAGAGAAGCCAACATTGACAAATTCGAAATTTCTTCAGGAATTTCTCCATGTAAGTTATTTTTGGCCAAGTTCAACTCTTCTAGAGTAGATATGTCACCAAGACTTGTAAGTATTTTCATTTCCAATTGGTTCCAAGATAAATTCAACAATCACAAGCTATTCATACTTGCTATGCTTATAGGGATGCTTCCAGTAAGATTATTCATAGACAAATCAAATACCCCTCATTTTTCCACACAAATGGCATAATAAATTCAATCCCATTTATGCTGGCTTCATTTCATATTCATAATTGAACCCTTGTGAAGACTTTTTTTATTTCAAATCCTTCCAGCCTATGAAAACCAAATGGTATTTATCCAGTAAAGTTATTTTTGGATAAATCTAACAAAAGAAACTCACTGAGACTTGTAATTCACTAAGGAATATTACCGTGAAGGTTATTATAACCAACATTTAAAACTTGCAAGGCACTAAAATTTGCGAGGTATGGAGGAAGCTCACTTGTAAACCTATTGTGTCTTAAATTTAGTACCAAAATTTTGCTGCAATTTTCCAATGATGAGGAAAAAGTACCAGAAAAGTTGTTGGAATGAGCAGATAAAACAATTAAATAATTCCAATTGTAGATGCCTTCTATAGAGATCGATCCCTTTAATTTTTTTTCCTAATAAATCTAATAATGGAAGTGAAACTAAACCATTAATATTGTTAGGAATACTCCCAAAAAAAAAAAGTATTATTATACATGTAAAGTATATGGAGGGCTTTCTAATCGACCTAAGCTATATGGAATTCGAACAGTGAGTTTGTTTGAATCCAAAGATAAATATTCCAATGATTGAAAGTCAATGGAGACGATTCTTGTTGTGTTTGGTCTACAGCGAATGCAAAAACCAGCTGGAGCATATATTGTGGGAGTTGTGGGGCATCTAGTTGGAGAGCTTTCCGAATGGATCAAATGTGATGCAGCCTTTAAATGAAAAGAGAGCAACAACATCCTTTTGCTCGTGGGATGATAACATGAATTCATTTGACTCCACAATAGGAATGCCTTCCATAAATCGTGAACTAACATTGTGTAAGCGTGAAAACTTAATCATTTGAAATATAAGTAGATCAAACGGCTTTCAACTTGAAAAATGTATCAAAATTGCCATGCGATTGAAAAATGTTGGATATTTAACTTTTTATTTGTATCACATTACAAATGGTTAATTTTTATTTAGATTTAATTTAGTATTTAACTAGTTTATATAGGTTAGATTTAGTATTTAATTATCTTAACAAAAACATTATATATATAAGTTTGGTAGTTCCTCTATATTTTCTATTAGATAAAAAAAATTAGGTTACAATCATAATATATATTGGATGGCCTCAACCTGCTCGTAGGAAACTGAGTCTGTTGGCCACCTCAAAGAGTTAAAGGCCAACCAAAATTGATAAAGTTTAGATATTTCTTTATCTTTCTTCATAAGTCTATTATCTACTACATCCAAAGACTTAACCAGAAATTAAATTCTATATGTAATATGCATTTAAAAAGAAAACAATGAGTAATAAAACTTAGTCCTATGATGATTCGATATGCGTCGGGTCCTTAAACATTAGATCCAGGCATGTCAAATTGGTTCATACTCTGCCGTTGACATTCCATTCGGCCAAGGTAAAAATTCTCGTGGTGTTGCAGAAGAGGTATTTCCTGGATGTCCCTATGCATTTCAGCTAGAGTAGAGGCTGCTTTCGGATCACCACCTATTTATTGAACATTAACGATCACCTTAGCCAATAATAATTTCATTGTCTAATAGATATGAATGGATTGTTTAAATAAATACAGTCTTCCCCTAGTAGTCCCCGGATCTGTTAATATCTCCATCTCTTCCTTAGAGATGTCTTCTTCCTCTTTTGTTTTTTGGTCTCGCTCCCAACCTGGAATAATAGATTTCACATGACCATGTGTACCTACTCCATAGGCCTGGAAAATATTCTCCATTATTTCCTTCCTTGATTTTCTTCCCCTCTTGCTTGGGCCTACTTTTGACTTTTCTTTGTTCAACTTTATTTTATCCTTGGCTTCTTTTTTCACAAGTTGCCCTTTCACCATTTTATCTCGATAATAATCGGCTATCACGAAAACCTAACCTTATTATGGCTAGTTAATAACATATATTTAAAATTTAAATATATGTATCATAATAAAAAACTAGCTAAACATCATATGGATGTTTTTTTAACCATAATAGTAAATTGTCTATTAATTTTGTATTTTGTATTGTGATTTTTAAAGTATTAGTGACGACTAACATGAGATATTGATGCTACGGTTAGAGTCTCAACAACAAGTGACATGAGATATCGTCCATATCAGCTCACATATGAATATTAATGGTCATTCAATTATTTTATATCGATGAATTTTCAATATATATATATATATACACGGATATGATAATTGGCTCGTTAGATACTTCGCAATGGAAATAAAGAAAAGGAGTCTACTAAATTTTGTATATTAGTTTTTATATTTTTTAAAATTTATGTTAAATAGTGAAATTAATAATATATTAATTATTAATAATTAAAAATGAATATATAAATTTTAAAATGTTTATTTAATAATGGCGATGATAATTATATTTGTTAAGAGATATAAAAGAGATTGTGATTTTATATGCATTATTATAAAATGTCAAATTTTATTGAACCCAATATCAAAGAGATGATTTTAATATTTAAAGTCATAATAAGTTATAGAGAACAATATTTATTTTCTTTTATCTTTATTTTTATTTTTAAATTATGACAATTTATGAGAGGTAGTAATTTATTTTTGTATATATCTAAATATTTAATAAAATATTCATTAAAGGAGTAATGATGAAGATGTGAGAGGAAACATTGAGTGGAAGAAAGCATGGTAGATGTTTGCATATATTTGGAAGCATAGATTACCATAGTAGATGTTTGTATATATTTGGAAGAATATTCTATGTTGACATATTTAAATAGAAGATATACATATGATATATTGTGCAAATGTTTTATTCTAGGCGATGAAAAAAATTTGGACTCTTAGCCTATGCTTCTAATCCTATACATCGAGCATATATGATTGAAACCATTTGAAGGAAATCCTATAAATATGAAACATGAAATAGGTTATGCTCCCCTATACTATGTGTAATACATTACAACATAGGAAATGCATTGTAGAACGACTCTAATTCAACCCGAGAATCTCACAACGTCCCTCTACAAGTGCATTATATTATCATTAGTACCCATAGATTGTACCCTCATGGTCAATCTATGTCATCTATACCCATGGAAAATACCCCCATGGTCAATCCCTCAATGTTGTGAGTAAACTGATGTAGCTCATCATGCTCCTCCTCCTATGGGTCCTCCTCTGAAGCCTTTCTTGCATATGATCCCTGATGATGAAATGGTGAGCTACACGTGGGGTTGAGAAGAAGCCACATATATTTCAATCAAACTTATATAATGTTAGTGAAATTATATCACCAAAAAATCATTTTAATAATAATAATAAAAAAATGTAAAACTTGAAAAACACCAAAACCATTTACTTACCCATATCCTCCCGCGGGGTATTTGGTGGAAGTGTTAAATCTGTATCATTGTGAAAACATAAACTTACATAGATGTAGTCGTCAATGACCATGTATTGCTTCGAACTAGTGAAAGAACTCTTCATTGAACTAGTGCATGCATGTGCCTCCTCCCAACCTTGCCGTTAGGTTAGTCCATCAAGTCATACATGACTCTTATGGGTCTAAATATGGCATGGACACATGTGGTCACATCAAGCAAACTCTCTCCAAGAAGAATGAAACCATAATGTTTCCACATCTAGATTGTTTCTATATAGGGTCCTACATTTAGTTAACTTCTCTTTAAGATATGTTGGCAAGTTTGAAATCCAATTAGATACAGTTGGCTCCATACATCTCATAGCTATGTCCACTTTTGCCTTAGAAGCCATGTGGGGACCTATCAAACTTGTTACTCAAGCTATCATGAAGAGAATGGTATGAAGTGTTATATATGTTACTTACTTGATGGGGATCTTTCTACGTAATTTTTGAGCTTGTGACTGATAGTGTCTCACTATGTAGTCATAAAAATTTTATTCACCTAGATGCATTCTCTTGAGATTAGTACTAGGGATCCTCATCTCAACAACCTAATGAGTAAGTATATATCCTCAATATCTGGAGTCAATGTTCAATCCTACATGGTAAACCATCAGTTCACAAGATCCCACATCATAATGAGCGACTAAAGTAGGGTTATTTGTTCCTTCATGATCTCCGTAAGAAAAAAATTAAGGAGGGAACATGCACATAGTGAATTAAGGGTTGACTAATAGTGGAGGGATAGCATGCAATCCTCCTCATGTTTTCTCTCTCTCCATTTAATCTTTGTCATTTCCAACCTACAAAACATGAAGATAAACAACAACACAAACACTACACATACAAAAACTATCGAAATTTAAGGTATTTTAACGTAATTATAAAACAAAACCTTCATCTTTTTGTTATAGGATTTCCAGAGTGATTATCACTTTAATATTGACTAGATAGAGCGATGATAGTGTCTATATCACTCTATAGAGCTAAGGAAGGAGAAATGAAGGATTAAATACACTATGAGGGTCTTTCAAGTCTCATTTGTTAGAGAAAATACACATTAAATAGATGAAATGAAAGAGGAAGAGAAGATATTTAACCTAGAAGTGAGAAAGTGAAAAATCATGGCCTGGATCTCCTAGCACTTGTGTTAGAAATTTGCATGAAAAGAGGGGTTTCTCCAACTTTTGTTAAATTCTCCACAAGTGCATGTAAATATGACCCATTTTTACCTTCGTTAATCCTTCTTTATCATGTGTATGAAGGTAAAAAAGTGTTTATCCATTAAGGTCAAATTTTCATACTCACTAATATTATTTTTGATATTTTAATGCCCTATCTTTATGTATCTCAATGGTCGCTAATGTATTTTGTAGAACTAGTTGATTTGTAGAACAAGGATATCTTTTAAAACCTTTGATGTGAAGAAATATCCACTAGATCTTAGGTTCCTATTTATGATCTCTGCATATAATTATAGGTTTTTACGTCCTTTTCTTGTTTATTATTGATGATTTGTGTTTTCATCACTGTTCCTTAGGTTTGATCATGCTAACTTGTGACATTATCCTTTCTTTATTTTCTTGTCATAACTTTTGTGGTAGAGCCTACCCTTCATCGGTGCTTTAGAATATCACTTTCTTTCCATTTTGGTGTCCATGTTATGATAGACCCACCATGAGATGAAATTGAGCCTCTTTACTCTCTCTTTTTCTAGATTTTGGTTATATCTCGACGAAGATCTGTTGAAAATGTGGCAAGAAAATCTTAGTTTGACTTTGCCTCGGCCAAATGAGAGAAAAATCAAATTTCTATTTTAGCAGAAGACTTCGAGGTATTAAAGTGAGGTGATATGGCACTTTGCACTCAACTAATTTAGTTAATTCAAGTTGGGGAAGCTTCAGTTTAGTTTAGTATGCTTGATTGCTAATTTTTAGCAATCTATTTCACTTAAATTGAGTTATCGTTGATTTAACTAGTTCTAATTATTAGGAGAACTGGTGGAGGTCAAGTTGTGGAAGTGGAACTTCAACCACACTCAGTGATCAACCAGTTAACTAATCAATTAGCCGAAAATAGTTTTTTCATGCAAAGAAGTTGAGTTACCTAATTGATATGGAGATTCCAAGGAAATGTACTATTAGTTCTAGCATATTATAATGTGTATAGGTGGTTCATTCAGTTAGAGGAATGACCTAAGGTAATTACACAATTATATGGTTTGAAATTCCTAAAAAATATGGGCAATTTCCCAACGGAACTATGCAAGTAAATAGGAGCTTGGAGGGCTTGAAAATTGTCTAAGTGTTGGCCAGAGGCAATCAGTCAGACATAGGGATGGAATATACACTTTTAGGGTGTGATAAGGCTTGAGAAATCATATGTATTTCTTCTCTATTATCTGGTTAATGCAATATAGATAGTAAGGGGATTTGAGAAGTTTATTTCCTCTAGATAATCTATGTGCATGTGTGATGTTTCCTTTTTCATGTCTATGATTCTTGTTCTAGATGATGCATTTACTTCTGTGGATCAATAGAGTAGATTCAAGTATTTTCATTTAGTAAATTTCATGAGAAATATTGAATCTACACATTAAATTTCTACATGTTATCAGAGATGGAATCACTATAGAGCAGATATTTCAAATTAGTCATTGTAGGAAGTTCGAATTTGAAGATCAGTGTTAATGTTTTCTTCAGGAATGAGAAGATGGATTTCAATGGACTAAGAGTCGAGTATGCACTTCAGGGAAGATAAAATTATGTTGTATGTAAGGACTTCATGGAGGTAGTACTAGAGGATAATGGGTTGAAGGAATTCATCGATAATATTCTGGAACTAGCAGCGTGTGATGCAAAGGATCTGAATGAATGGAAGAAGTGTGTTGTGAAGTCGAGTAGGATCATATATTATGGAGTATTTTTAGGAAAAATATTAAGAGGAGGCGGGGTGGGGAATTAGCATTTTAAACACTTCAATGTTATTTTCTTATTCCAAATTCTATACAAGATTTTAATTTAGTGAACTCACATATATACACAACTATAAGGAAGGAAACTTGCATATATCCAATGAACTAACTTTACATATAATTCATCATCTGTTGTTATTTAACAAGTGCATCATTTCTTCATTAAGCAAGTATTAAGAAGAAACTATTAGAATTAAGGAGAAGATAGATCATAAACACATATAAAACACATGAACATACATGAACAATAGGATTTTTAGGTGAAAAACCAATGTGGGAAAAAAACATTGTTGTTGTCATCTATGTCTTCTTTTTTTATTATAAAGAAAATATTCTTACAATATTGTATTGGTGCATACTTATACCAGTATGAAGACACCTACTTGTAGAAGGTTACCATTAGAGAAATTTTGAGATATAAAATGGGCCTCCTAAGAAAAATGTACAACCAAAATAAACTTGATAAGAACCAATAGGATTCAAGATGATGATGCCAACCATGGGGATTGATTCACTATTTTTGGGGTAAAAAATTAAAATGATTAAAAAATAATAAAACTACTTTTTCAAATTTTATTTTCAACTTATCTCTCTAAGGTTTTACTCAAATTTAGAGTGGGAGTACTCGTTGGATGAAAATTTTGAATCCTCATCGAAGGAGTACCCATGTTTCATACTTTCTATGGACCCTACTACACAAAAAATGAGAAATACATGAAAAAACGTGATTTCAATCATTTTTTTCATGTATTTCTATTTTTTCATGTAGCAGGGTCCATAGAAAGTATGCAACATGGGTACTCCTTGGATGATGAATCAATTTTTTCACCCAACGAGTGTTGCCACTCGAAATTTGAGTAAACCCATAAGGAGATAACTTCAAAAAATAGTTTTTTTATTTTATCTCTCCAAAATTTGATGATGTAATATAATATTGTTTTATTATTTCTACTATTATTTTATAATTTCCTTAGAAGACC
Organism: Pinus albicaulis; assembly: GCA_034641835.2. Classification (NCBI taxonomy): domain Eukaryota; kingdom Viridiplantae; phylum Streptophyta; class Pinopsida; order Pinales; family Pinaceae; genus Pinus; species Pinus albicaulis. The sequence goes on from JAXQQM020083014.1 coordinate 97,964, forward strand.
CATTTCAGACCTCAAAATTCACCTAATGAACATTCTCTCATTTTCCAGCTTCTACTAGAAGGGATCTACAACCCCCTTTACTCAAAACTGTTGTCAACACTTTTTTGTGGATCACTTTTCAGAATGTTTCAAACTAGATCCATTCCCAACAACCTTGAAATAAACTACTCAAAAACTGAATAATCAAATATTCTAATGTAACCAATGCAGGTAGACCAAATCATATTAGTACACATCACACCAATGCATAGTCACTCATCAATATCAAATTTTTTTTACCCAATATAAAAACCAACCACTGCCACTACAAACCTTGTTCAAACATGCATCATATTGTATACGAGACTGTTATTACTCAAGAGTCATACCTATGTATCTATGTGTTCCCCTGAAGAATACCCAAGTACAGATCTCAACATATTGATACCTAAATCTAAATCATTGTAACACTAAATGAATCACCCAATAAGATATTGAAGGAAACATAAATCATTGAACCAAATACAAAGTATCACATAGAAACATCATCACAAGTCAATACATTACTTAATAATAAATTTATCCCAAACAATATGGTTAAACGTATATTATTATAAGAGAGACTTCATCATTAGACAACAACAAACATAACATAATAGATCAACCATTCTCATCATATCATACTATAGAACCCTAGTCGATATCCACAACAACTATAAAGCATTTCCATGTATTTACACACCTTTCACACTTGACATCGGTGTATATATATGTCCATATTGTAGAATTTGTATGTGAATAATTAGAATAAGATCTACATATATTCATGATCTCTCATTGGAAAATCAATGTACATATCTAAAATCACCGAGTCATGCTTTTGCTGAAACCAAAAAATATACTTTGCAACCCTTATTGTCTCATACTCATGTCATAATATCTTTGATACCACAAATATGTCACAATTATATATTTTCAACAAGGAAATCAAATAAGTACATATGATACCATACTTCAAATATTTCGGGTTTGTCTTTCCCTTGCTCCTTGGTGCACACCATTTTTAGATCAAACCATTCATAGAAAACACAAAACTTTCACCCCTAGCACTTTTATCTCTATCTCCTTATATATATTAGGCCTTAGCCAGTACCTTATTAATGCCGATGGTATTATTTGATGAGATCAAATATTCTTTTTTTGTGCTCATTTCTGTGTGCCAATACCATGGTAAAGACGCCCACGTGGTGTAGAGCAGTCGGTGATGGGGTGTACTCTTAAGGCACTCCGCTCTGCAAGGTCACCGGTTCGAAACCCGTGGGTGGGATAGGAGGAGAAAAAATGGGAAGATTAGGATTAGTATAAACTAGAAAAAAAAAATACCATGGTAAAGACTCCTGGTATTGAGAAAACCATGGTGCGTAAACTATACACTACTTTTCCTCACCATACCTACGTATAATTTCACAAAAATCTTCTTTATAATGTCTATATCTCTGAACTGGTATTCCTTTTTCCAATCTCTTTATCAAATATGTACTAGCCTGAATACTCATCATGCTACTATCATGTTGAAATGTTTCTAAATTAGGTCGAAATCAAGGAAAACACATTTTTCATAATGCAAAAAATCTTCCCCTTTGGACTTGATGGAAACCACTTTGGTGTTTGCTTACCACCACCTATAGATACCTGAAAACACATATGAGATATAATGACATTTGGCATAATTCCAATAGTATCCCCATTTGGACTTGATGGAAACCACTTTGGTGTTTGGTTACGACCAATTGTAGATACCTGAAAACATATCTGAAATACAATGTTCCAAACACCAAGCTTCTCTCCCCCTTTGGCATCAAGGGAAAAGGGCTAACCAATGTTGAATCTGTTGAAGACGAATATTGTAGAATTATCATGCTCCCCTTGAGCATATACAGGTTCTTATGAAATACATGACTCTATGACTAAGCCATATATGACCTTTCCTATCACCAAGGACTCATGATTACATTAAGCACCCAACACAGTGGGGTTACATATTATGAATTAATCATTACATCAATTTCCCAAAATAATGGGATTACATACATATTGACTTGACCCTAATAGGTAAAACATTACTAAGTATTACACTGATTACATCATGAGTCCTTACATGACCTTTACATCAAGAAATAAATATTTATAACCAATACAAAGGACCTCAATAGTGAGGTAGCAAGGTCATGATAGTCATCATCAATCATCATATACCATATAGGATCCTGTATCATGAGTATCATCATTATTCTTTATGTAACATTTTATTCCAAAAATTCTATAGTGTTTGACGGTTGCAAGCTTTGGCAAACCATATTTCATGAGGATTTTTCTCACTATTTACTGGAATATGATCTTTGTTGAGGATATTCACAGTTGTATGTGTCGCTTCTCCATAGAAGGTATGAGGTGCTTCAGACTCATCAAGCATGGAACATGACATTTGTTGAATTGTTTTGTGCATTCTTTCTACCACTCCATTTTGTTGAGGATTATTGGCTATATAAAATTTCCTCTTGATGCCATGTTTTTCACAAAAGTAAAAAATCTCATCTGATATAAATTCTCCTCCTTTATCAAATCTAAGACATTTTATTTTCAAATCTAACTCATTCTCTACTAGAGATTTCAAGTATGACATTAGTATAAATAACTTATTGCTCATAGTACTAGAGAAATCAGTATGAATAAGTTCAAGTGGCTTACTTGAAGTACCTTCTTTGGCATTAAACTGCACCCTAGTTTTCTTACCGAATTGACATGATTTTCATATGGTACTTTCTAGTAGAGATATTTTAGGCAAGTCGCGAACTGCTCCCATTCTGCTTGACTTATGTAATTGACTGAAGCTTCTAGATGTACGAATATTTTTTTCCAAATCTAGCTTTCTTCTGATTTTCTCAAGTAACACTATTCTAGACAACCTTCCAAGACATGGACATTACTTGGATTTATTTTTCCCTTTAATATGATCTTACCTGTATCGAGATTTCATAAAACACAATTCTTTGATCTGAAAATAACCTCATACCCTTGGTCACACATTTGACTAACACTCAACATGTTATGTTTTAATCCATCAACAAACAAAACTTTTTCATCTTTAAACTTATCCTTTAGAAAAAATGTTCATTTTCCTTCGATAGGAGCAAGTGAACTATTTCCAAAGGTTAGATACTTTTCTTTATTTATTTCATTAAAGGAAATAAACTTATATTTATTATTTTTCATATTATTAAAGCATCCACTATCAATGTACCACAAATTTTCTTGATCCCATGCGTACAAAGCTAAGCCACAACTTTCAAATTGTATGGTTTTATTTTTCCATACCTTGGATGTTGTTGCCTTTTTTTCGAAGAGTGGGTTTCATTTTTGTTATGCATTCAGTTTATCTATGCCCAACATTATTGAAAAATGAACATTCAGTTTCATTTTGAAGAGATGAGAAATTATTGTAAGAGTATTTCTTTAATCCAATATAATTCTTTTGTTTTCTTGCTTCTCTACTCATGAGAGTTTTATAAATGACACACTGAGCAACCTTATGACAAAAATTTTCATAGGTGAAGCATTGACCATTTAAGTAGAAGTTCCTGGGATTATAGTACCCTTTTTTGTACGTTCCCTTTTTATTGTTGTAAGGATGATTTACCTGATATACGTTTGATCCCTTATTCCTTTAATGAGAGTTGTAATTTTGTTGAATTCTTCCCTTTACTACCTTAAGATAGCTTCCTATACCCATTTCAGAGGATTTTATAGTCTTTGATGATTTTCCATTGTATCCAAGGCCTATTTTTATTAGAGGAGAGTGTTTTCCTCTGATGATTTCTTCTAGGTTATCATATACTTTAGACAATCTAAGGTTTAGACCTTTTTTTCTCTCAACTTCCTTTTATAGACTTACTATTTCTAGTTCTAACTTTCCATTATGCCTCTTTTTTTCTAGAACTTGTTTCTTTAGAGCTTATTCTTCTAATTTACCTTCTTCTAGATGAATTTTAAGTTGATTTATTTCTTCAATGAGAATATATTTGAAAATACCATCACTACCTTCATATGTGTAGAAACGTTTCTTGTTTTCAAGCCTTACTCTAACATTTATTTTTTTAGAATTATTCCCTTTCTCATGGTTTACTTTATAAGGGCATTTAGCAACATAATGACCAACTCTTCCACAAGAAAAGCATTTGAAGGGAAGCTTGCCTATAAATCTACTGGTTACCACTTGGATTTTATTTACGAATTTTGCCTCTTCTTCATTTGATACATAGCCTAATTCCTTGAGCTCCTCCTTTTATTTTCCTTCATAATTAGTTTTGAATGTTTCATCTCTAATGTCTGATGGAATCCAATTTCTCATTTCATTGGCTATTAATATCCCATGAAATTGTTTAATAGTAATATTCTTCAAAATCCTACGTTTCTTTAATGGAAGAGACATTTGAAATGAATTTTAGGGTGAGAGATATTAGGATTTTCTCCACAAGCATTGATTCTTTTACTTCATCACCCATATTTCTCATTGAATTAACAATATCATCTATCCTAAGAAAGAAACTTGCAATAATTTCATCACTATGCATTCTTATAGTTTCATATTGAATTCTAAATGCATGAAGTTTGGCACTATTTACCTTAGTGTCACCTTCATAACTTTGGATGATCTTGTCCCAAATAGCATTTTTGGTATTCAATTACATGACCTCTACAAATATTGACTATTCGGAGCTTCCCAACAGAGCATTGAAAACCTTTGCATTGGTCTCTTATTTTATTTATTTATTTTTAATTTTTTAATTTTTATATATATATATTTTCTTCACCCATGGGAATGGAGGATGGATATTGATAGAATCCTTCAATGATTCCCCAACCATCAACTCCAATTCATTGTAGATAACATCTTGTTCTAACTTTCCAGAAAGCCAAGTTGGATCCATTAAATAATGGTGGTCTGATAGATGCTACTCCCTCTTGTTTTCTCATCTTGATGAATCTTCCTTCAAGTGATCAAGCTTCTTTTGAAGGACCTGCTCTGATACCAATTGTTAGGAAAAAATACTAAGAGGTGGGGAGTGAAATAGTATTTTAAACACTTTATTCAATTTTATTTTCTTATTCCATTTTCTATACATGAATTTTATTCAGTGAACTCGTGTATATACACAACTATAATGAAAGCAACGTGCATATATCTAGTGAAGTAACTTTACATATAATTCATCATCTATTATTCTTTAACCAATGCATCATTTCTTCATTAAACATGTATTAAGTAGAAATTATGAGCATTAAGGAGCATATAAATCATCAACACATAGAAAACACATCAAAACACATGAACACCAATATTTTTAGTTGGAAACCCAATGTGGGAGAAAACCACCATTATTTTCATCTATATATTCTTATTTTATTATAAATAATAACTTCTTACAATATTACACAAGTGTAGACTTATACCAGTACACATGTACCTACTTGTAGAAGGCTACAACCTTCTCTCATTTTCCAGCTTCTACTAGAAGGGAGCTACAACCCCTTCACTGAAGACTGATATTCTAAGTTCATTGTGGGCCATTTTTAAGAATGTTTCAAACTAGATCCATTCCCAACAACCCTGAAATAAACTCCTCTACAACTAAATCATCAAATATTCTAATGTAACAAATGAAACTAGACCAAATCAGATCAGTACACATCACACCAATGTAGAGTCACTCACAAATATTATAACATTGTTACCCAACATAGAAACTAACTTTTTCCACTACAAACCCTATAAAAACATGTGTTAGATTGTATACATGACTGTTCTTACTCATACCTATGTATGTACATGTTTCCCCTAATGAATACACATGTACTAATATCAGAATATTGATAAATGAATCTGAATCACTATACCACTGAATGAATCACCCAAACGGATAATGAATCCAACATAAATCACTGAACCAAATACATATTATCACATAGCAGCATCATCACAAGTCAATACTTTACTCCATAATCAATTAATCCCAAAAAATACTGTAAAACAATGATTATTATAATAGAGACTTCACCGAAAAACAACAACAAAAATAATATAATATATCAACCATTGTAGTCAGCTCATACTGTAAAACACTAAAATATGTACATGACCCTTATAAATAATTTCCGCATATGTACGGGCCTTTCATACTTGACACCTACATACACTTTTTCCCATACTATAGAATTTATACGCGATGAGTTAGAATAATATTCATTTATATACGCGATATATCAGTGGAAAAACAACATACAGATCTGAAATCATTGAGTCATTCTTTCATTGTAACCACAAAATATACTTTGCAACCCTTACTATCTAATACTCAAGTCAAAATATCATTGATACCACAGATCTATCAAATTTATATATTTTCAACAAGGAAATCAAATAAGTACATATGCTACCATAGTTCAGATAGATCTGTGTATTTTCCTTTCTCCTTGGTGCACACATGTTTAAGATCAAATCATTCATAGAAAACAAAAAAATTGCACCCCTATCACTTTTATCTCCATCTCCTTATATAGCTTAGGCCTTAACCAATACCTTAGGAAAATACCTTAGTAATTTTGATGGTATTCTTTGACGGGATCAAATATCCATTGTTGTGCTCATTACTATGCAAAAATACAATGGTAAAGACCCCTGGCATTGAGAAAACCATGGTGCAGAAATTTTATGCTATGTTTCATCACCATACCCATGTATTTATGTGTCCTTTGTTCACAGTACCTGTATATACATTCCCAAACATCATCTTTATCATTTTCCTATCTATGAACTGATATTCCTTTGTATAATCTGTTCGTCACATCTATAATGACCTCAATAATCATCCTGCTACTATCATGTTGACATCTTTATCAAGTAGGTTTCCATCAAGGAAAAAACATTTTTCATAATTCCAAAAATTATGAGACCATATTGTCCCAAATATCCAAGGGAAAGAGACTCTATATGCAATGTGACAAGCATTGACAAATTTTTTCCAGGATAATAGTGACAATAGGAAGCTAGCACTCAAGGACAAGCTTCGAAATATCAAGATGCAGAGAAACAATACAATTCAATAGTACCTAAGCAGGTTCACACAATTTCATTATTAACCTGGTCAAGTTGGAGTTATTGTAGCAGAGGATGATTTGGTGAGCCTATCCCTTCTAGGACTTCCCAAGGGTTGGAAAATCTATCAAGATTCAATGAATGGGAGGGAGAAACTACCAAATTTGGAACACCTATGGTCAAATTTGGTACAGGAGGAAATAAGGCGGAATACTAGAGACAAGACTTCATCCAAGGGTGAGGATGAGGAGAAATGTGCATTGGATGGAAGGTAATTAAATGGAAATGGAAGAAATCCAAATCCAAAGTAGAATATAGTCAAGGGGGAAAGTAGAAAGACTTGTCCAGAATCAAGTTCTTTCACTATCATGAATTTAGAAACTATGCCACGAAGTGTCCACACAAGAAGGAAAGCAAGAAGATGGCAGGAGGAGCAATGGGTGAAGCTTTGGCTTCACAATTCGAGCTTGATTTTACTCTCATTGCATGCATGGCCAACACGATGATCGGAAGTGCATGGTATCTGAATAGCAGTTCCTTGTTCCATATGACGAGGAATATATATTTTTCCAGTTATTTGGAGGAGAAGGATCTCCAGATGAACATTGAGATGGGAGATCGTGGAAATTACAAAATGAGAAGGATTGGTACAATCACCTTTCATAGGGAGTCAGGCTCCCCCCTTAGGCTCAAGGATGTGGTGCTTTTTCTGGGACTAAAGAAGAATGTTGTATCCATTGTAGTTTTTTAATATCATGGCTATGATGTGATATTCAACAAAGGAAAGGAATTCTTGAGACACATATAAATGGGAAAGCTAAAGCATATCGGGGTTTGTGTGAATAACCTATACAAGTTAGATGTGCAATATTGTGCTACAATGAGCACAAAAGTAGAGAACGTGCAAAGCCATGATGTACGTAAAATTTGGCGTAGAATACTTGGCCATTTGAATCACGGTGCTTTGAAGATCACGCTGCATATTAAAAAAGGCCTCCCTAAAGGAGCACTAGAGTAGCAAGACACATGCAAAGGGTGTACCTTGGGGAAGTACACAAAATCCACTTTCCATGATCGGGACAACATAGCACATGTAGTTCTTGAAAGGATCCACTCTGATGTTTGTGGACCTTTCTCGACAGCCTCCACTGCTAGACACAAGTATTTCTTCATCTTTATTGATGACTACTCACCAAAGTGATGGATCTTCTTCATGCGGAAGAAGGATGAGAATTTCTCCAATCTCATAGAGTTTAAGGTACTGATGGAGAAAGAAATGAGCAAGAAGGTGAAGGTTACCAAGAGTGATAATGGAGGTGAGTATGTGTCGAATGAGTTCAAAAAAAATTGTGCAAAAGAAGGAATTCGAAAAGAGTTGACAACACCCCACAACCCACAATAAAATGGGGTGGCTGAAAGGAATAACTGAAGCATTATGGGAGCAGGGTGGGTGATGTTAGATAACCAAAGCCTACCTTCTCCCTTGTGGGCTAAATCATGAAACAATATGGTCTATTTTTAGAACAAGAGTCATCAATGGATTCTTGGCATGATCACACTAGAGGAATATTTGTTGGGGAGGAAGTTGGATGTGTCGCACTTCAGGATCTTTGGAGCCTCTGTCTATTGTCATGTCTCCAAAGAATCAAGGAAGAAGTTATAGCCGACAAAATAGTTGGGGGTATTTGTGGGTTACACAAAAACTCCCCACAACTACCGTGTGTATTTTCCATCCATAATAATGATATTTTTTGTGATGGGATGTCAAATTTTATTAAGACAAAGACATGTGGTGCTCTCTTAAGGACCCTCAGGGTGTTGTGGAGAAACCACAAGTTGAGTAGCGAAGATTCAAGATATCCACTGAAGTAGAATCATTAAGATAAGGCATGAAGAGAACCAAATAAGCTTAGAGACTTAGGTAGGATGCGAGGGATAATGTGGGTGCTCTTTCAAATTAGCATAAGAAGAGAAGGTCACCAGATCAATACACTGGCTATAAGGATATAATGACTAAGATAGTAGGGAATGAGACATCCTCTTCCGAGGAAGCAGTATAGAAGCCTGTATGGGTTTATGAAATAGTGGAGGAGCATGAATCCATTATGAAGAAATTTTTTTGGGAATTGGTCACAATACCAACAGATAAACAAATTGTGGGTTCGAGATGGATCTTCGAGGTGAAGCGGACAAAAAATGAAAGCATAGAAAAGTACAAGGCCATATGTTTTGCCAAGGGATACTCTCAAGTGTATGGGATTGACTATGAGGAGATCTTTGTTCATATATCAAGGTATTTATCCATCAGATCAATCCTTTATTTCGCTGCACAGATAGGGTGGAAGATCCACCAGATGGATGTGAAAACTACATTCCTAAATGGACTTATTGAGGAGGAGGTGTATATCTAGCAACCAAAAGCCTTCAATAATTTTGATTGAGACTCTCATGTGTGCATACTCAAGTGAGAATTTTATGGTCTCAAGAAAGCACCTCATGCTTGGTACATGAGGATCGATAACTGTCTCACCAGTTTATGCTTCACCAAAATTTAAGTGGATGCAAACCTATATCATATTTTGGTAGAAGGTAAATTGTTGATTATTGTTTTATATGTTGATGACTTGATCCTAAATAGTGTTGAGAATTTGATCAGATCTTGCAAGGAGGACCTTGCAAAAGAGTTCGATATGAAGGGCATGGGTCTCATGCACTACTTTGGTGGATTGGAATTATGACAAGGTGATGGGAAATTGTTTGTCTCTTATGGACAGTATGCCAACGAGATACTTCGTAGGTTCCAAATTTATAGGTGCAAACCCAGGGATACTCATCTAGCGACCAACTGAGGAAAGAGGATGCCACTACAGGTGAGGGAGTGGATGTGACTGCTTGCTAGTAATTGGTGGGTTCACTCACATATCTTGTCCACACATGACCAGACATGTGTTATGCAGTAAACCAACTTAGTCAAGATATGGTTAGGTCAACCAAACTATTTTGGAGGGAATCAAATCATTTTTTACGATACCACAGAGGTACTACCCTGTTTGGAATTTGGTATAAATGGAGAAAGGGATTCATGTTGTGTGGACTTACCAATTCAGATTAGGTGGAAGTCCATTAGACTAGAAGAGTACAACAGGTGTAATTTTCAATGATGGATCTGTAGTAGTTTCTTGGTACAACAAGAAGTAGAGACGAGTGGCACTTAGCTCTATAGAAGAAGAATACATAAGTGAAATTCAAGCATCATGTGAGGTGATCTAGATGACAAAGATAGTTATTGGATTGTTTGGTTAGATTATGGATCCTACTTTGATTTATTGTGATAATCATAGTTGTATCAAACTATCTGAAAATCATGTTTTTCACGATCGATCCAAGCATATTGATATCTGGTATCAACCTCTACGGGATTGTGTGAAGAGGTATATTATGTTGCTACAATACATTTTGATAGAGGAAAACTATGCAGATGTTTTTACAAAGTAATTTTCAAGAGGGAATTTCGAGTTCCACAGGTGCAGGATAGGGGTGGTCGATAATATATTTCTTGTTGAGATGGAGTGTTGAAAATGTAGCAAGAAAATATGAGTTTGGCTTTGCTTAAGTCAAACTAGAGAAGATTTGAATTTCTATTTTAGTACAACACTTGGAGGTAGTTAACTGAGGTGACATGGAACTTGTCACTTAGTTAACTTAGTTAATTCGAGTTGGGGAAGATTGAGTTTAGTTTAGTATTTTTGATTGATAATTTGTAGAAATCTATTTTAGTTCATTTCAGTTATTGTCAATTTAACTACTCCTAAATGTGAGAAGAACTAGTAAAGGTCAAGTTGTGGAAGTAGAACTTCAACCACACTTAGTGATCAACCATTTAACTGATCAATCAACCAAAAATAATTGTTTCATGTAGAGAATTCGAGTTACCCAGTTGAGATGGATATTCCAAGGCAATGTACTATTATTTGTAGCATATTTCAATATGTACAGAGGGTGCATGTAGTTGAGGAATGACTTAGGTAATTGTGCAATTCCATGTTGTGAAATTCCTAAAAAATAGGGGTAATTTCCCAAGGGAATAGTGCAATGAAATATGAGCTTGGAGGGATTTGAAATTGGATAAGTGTTGGCTAGAGTTAATTAGCTAGGTAGAGGGATAGAATATACACTTGCAGGGTGTACTCAGGTTTGAGAAAGAATGTGTGTTTCTTTTATGTTCTCTGATTAGTGCAATATATATAGTAAGTGGTTTTGAGTAGTTTCTTTCCCCTAGATAAATCTTTGTGCATGTGTGATTTTTCCTTTTTCATGTATATAATTATTGTTCTAGAGGGTGAATTTACTTGCACATATTAGTAGAGTAGCTTCAAGTCTCGTGATTTAGTAAATTTCATGAGCGATATTGAATTTACACATTAATTTCTACAAGATCCTCATCATAAATACATATTGCTGCTAATGTCTCAATTCCTACTACTATGCTACTATTTTCCATTTCTTTTCATACTTCCATTATAGTCACATTTGAACTCTTGCAATTTGTATCATGATTTTCTTTTTTTATGAGTCTACCCTTCAGAGAGAGACCATTGCGATGAGTGGATTTATCATAACAAATTATTTTCTCAATCCTACTCAAGGAAATTCAACTAGCTTGGGAATAGATTCTTACTTGTATATACCACTCATTTATTTATGAAAATCTCTCTTTGTGATCTTTTTATTCTCATTAAAAAAATTAAAGATGATGAACTTGCACTTCTCCATTTCTCTCACTCATTAAAATATGAGAAGGCTATCATGTACAATTTCGAATCTTTTTTAGGTTCATTAAAATGCCATGGAAAATACAACCTATCAAGTACAATTTTAACGATTTTTATATCTTATTAAAACTAAAAAAGAAATACAATAACGATATTAATTCTTTTTTCCTTTCATTGTCAACAATCTATGAAGGAGATACTAAAAAATGGGGGGATGGAGTCTCTATGAAGAAGTTTAAGCATAAGTTGTGTCACCCTTTAACATGGAAACTATTTTCGTCATTACATTATAGCTTTGTTATATCTTTCCTAAGATTTATACCATATGCATGACTCATATACTCCCTAAATTGGTCTCTCTTCTAGTCATTATGGAGCATGCTCACCATCACATCATATCATTTGTTACACATGAGTAAATTTTTCCATTTCACTTTTTTTGTCATGATAACTATGTTCAAGGAAATTTCAAGCCATTATCAACCATCTAGAATCTTATTAACATTTTATGTTTACCATACCTTTGTTATCTTTACTTGGTGACTTCATCCATTCATGTTATCTCATAGTTTGTTATGTGTTCATTCATGAAGTACACATTAATTCCCTCCTTGAATGGATATCCTTCCTATTAAAGTCAATTCATTATTTACAAAAGTTATCTAGAAACTTGTAGTACCATGAATCTTGTACTCCTTAATGCCAAGTTTCCTTACAATTGATAGTAAGCTTTCAACATTAACCATTAATTAATCGAATATATGTGTTTTCAACATCATTTCATATATTCATACTCAATGTATTTTACTAGGTACCTTGGGGTCCATTTTTATTATTGGTGTGACCTCTTACATCTATTAATGGAGTACCTCATGGTCATCAATTAATAGGATTATAACATGCATTAGTTTGTAGAAATATGGTGATAGAATTGCAACTGCTCAAGAAATTCAATATAAATCAAGACACACAATTCTACTCTACTTTTATATGGAAAATAATTCACAATTTAGAACAATGTTCACAAACATGCATCAATCACGTACACAAGTACACAAATTTATCTAGGGGGAACCAACTCGTGAAAACCTCTTAATCTTGCTTGCATTAATCAGATGAATATATAATCTATTAAAATTTTTAGCTCACTTTGAGCTCAACTTGCAAAATAATAAATATTATCTATGCTCAATGAGAAGCTCTGACCCATACTTAGTCAATTTCTTCCTCCACTTGAGCTCCTAATTCCTTGCACAAATCCTAAGGAAATTTTCCCTTATTATTTAGGAATTCCCTCCAAAATGATTTTGTAATTCCTAAGGATTGATCACTGATTGAATGCAACACCTGTACACTCAAGAATAGTCTACAAATTTTGTAACGCTACATTGCAATATCCACCATAGTTTATCAATTTGAATTCCTTGCATGAATGAGATATTTTTGGTTGATTGATTAGTTAAATATATTATCTCTGAGTTAGACTATTCTCCCACTACACAACTGACCTCCAACTACTTCTATTAACTATTAGGACTAGTGTAACTAATCACAACTATAAATAACTAAGATAGATTGCTAAAAATTAGAAATAAACACACAAAAATTGAACTCCAATACCAATAACTTGAATTTATTGAGCTAATTAAGTGAAAAAATCCATGTCACCTCAATTAAATGCCTCCAAGTTGTCTAATGATGTGGAAATTTTAAATTTTCTCAATCGACTAAAGCTAAGTCAAATTGAGCCTTTCTTGTTACACTTATAAACACTTCCTCTTAGCAAGAAAGGGATTTTCAACCACCCCTATCCTGCACCTATGGAATTTGAACTGCCCTCTTGACAAAGCCTTTGTCAAGATGTGAGCATCTTCTTCCTTTTTCGGAATGTATTGTAGCAACATTATCCTCCTCTAAACACAGTCTTGTAAATAATGATACCAGATAACTATATGTTTGGATTGATCATGAAATACCATGTTCTCAAAGAGCTTAATGCAACTTTGATTATCACAATATATCATAGTTGGATCAATCTCCTGATCAAATAGTCCCACAAGTATCTTTCTTATTTCGATTGCCTCACATGTTGTAACAACCCTGGTCAAAAATCCATGTAAATAAAATATAATACCATGGTCATGGGACATGTATTACAATATGAATGGTGGGAAAAACATCCTAGTGGGTGTTCATTGGGTTTATTATGGCTAAAATAACTTGAAAAAGAAAATGACAAAGGATTTCGAAAGGCAAAAGGTATTTATTGGAATTTATTTATGAAAATAATGGAAATTAGGAGAAAAGGGGGGTGAAAGGTCAAAAGTTGCATGTGAGGAGGAACATAAAGGAAAATAATTGAAAATGAAGAAAATAGAGGCCTCATTGATAAAAAAGGCTTATGAGGATCAATTGGTAGTATTTTGTCAGCTCTATGGTGGAGCTCTCTCTATTATCTCTCTCTCCCTCTCATACTCTTGTAAACTTATAGTTTTATTGGATAACTCTTGGAGGAGTGTGGCATACTTTGGATTTGGAGCAAGAAGGCAAAGGAAGAGCAAGAAAGTGTAGGAGGACATCAGGATCAACAGATAGAGTTGGATTTCTTTGAAGGTATCGAGTTTCATGTACACTTCCTTTCTATTATTGGCATGCATGGTACATGCATGTGGTTTCTTCGTTATGATATGTCATTGGCATGGATGATTTCCTAGATTGACGTTGGGTTTTCCTAGCCTTGCCATTTTATGGATAGACATGGCATTTTGCATTTTAATTTTCTTTTCAGGTTGGTTTCACTACTACATTTGGCGGAAATTCCGACACTTGCTTCTGACGCTTTGACCAAATGTCGGAAATTTCCCCAAATTTTTTCAATCCCGCTCGAAACCGTCGCTATATCGATGTTTAGAGAAATGTGTCGTAATACTGACACTTAGACAAAGTGTCGCAGTTGCGACGTCTGAAGGAAGACGTCGCAATGGTGACCCTATTCTCCAAGGTGTCGCTATTGCGACAGATGCTTCCAAACATTGCAATTGTAACACAATGTCTAAGTGTTGCAATTGCGACGTTTGGAGGCATCCGTGGCAATAACGACGCTTTGTGTGTGTGTGTGTGTGTGTTGTGAGGATTAATTTCATAGTTCAACTTAATGGTTCATTATATAATCATGTGATCATCACCAATGATATATCTTAAAAAGCAACTGAAAAGCCATGTGTACAAAATCGATGTATACTCTAGAGAGTGGTTCTCATATCACTATGTAAATTGTTGTATGCTACTTCAACAAAATTATAAGATAAACTGTAATACACATCATATATGAACCATAACAATTGGTGCAGGGTAAAACCCACCTGCCACACCTTTGTACTCGATCCAATTTTCTCTGTCAACTCTTCTAGCTGTGGGAGTTTCCTCCAAGGATCATAATACCCCCAAGGCCTGTTATCACCCTAGTAATTCTTAGGTTGTGGGATAGGGATTTTTGTAGTTAAGAACACCAGGGGTAACCAAGAACCGCTTTG
Organism: Pinus albicaulis; assembly: GCA_034641835.2. Taxonomy (NCBI): domain Eukaryota; kingdom Viridiplantae; phylum Streptophyta; class Pinopsida; order Pinales; family Pinaceae; genus Pinus; species Pinus albicaulis. Next base: position 113,401 of record JAXQQM020083014.1, read on the forward strand.
GGAATTCAAGATCTAGCCTTCTTGAAATCTAGAGAGGGATCTCTCCATATGATTTAGCTTTGTTTTAGTAACAAATATTAGGCTAGCTATGATTGTGTATTTGGGTTTGATTTTAAAAGATTGGTGGGAATAAAGAGATTTCAAGGTAAACCAGAAGGATCTACCAGAATATTGGGCAATGGAGTCAACTCTCTAGGCAAGAAGAACTAAGAAATAAGGCTCAGAGATGAAAATGTGCTAAGGGCAAGATAGGTGACCTTCTAAGGCTATGTATAGGCTTGATTTGATGGAGCGGATGGAATCTGAACAAAAGGGCACTTAAGAATCCTTAAGCTACAAATAAGAAGATTGAAGAAGGGGATCTAACTGGGAACCGTAGAACTACCAATAAGGTTTTATGAACAGGTTATTACTGGCCTACCATCTTTAAGGATGCCAAAAAATTCGTGCAGGCCTGTGATAGCTGCCAAAGGGCAGGATGCCCTGGGCAGTCTGATGAAATGCCTTTGAACCCTCAACTAGTGATTGAACCATTTGAATGATGGGCACTTGATTTTGTTGGCCCTATTAGTCCTCCCTCAAACCAAAAAACATACATCCTAGTTGCAACCGAATATGTCACTAAGTGGGTCGAAGCAGAGGCACTTTCAAAAGCTACAGAGGACTCTGTAGTACAGTTTCTTTTCCAAATATTTGTGCGCTATGGTCTCCCAAGGGACATAATCACAGATGGAGGACCACAATTTGTAGGTAATAAATTAGCTGAAACATTGCAAAACTACCACATTCGGCACAAGATTACAACTCCATATCACCCACAGGCCAATGGCCAAGTAGAGAGCACGAACAAAGTAGAAAACATTAAAATGCCAAGTAGAGAGCACGAACTATAGTTGTCTTGAGAAATTTTATTCACACTGAATACTTCGAATTGTGAAGTATTTATAAAAAAAAATGTTTACAAAATATCTCAGGAATTGAGATAATGTTTTAATCAAAAATAGGAAAGAAAACTTAAAAAGAGGGACAACTGCAAAACAATTTGCAAGCTGTTACCTTTTTACAAAAAAAAATAGAACTGATTATTCTAATTTGAACTGATTGTTGTTGTGCACTTTAACCCTGTATTTTTACCATTTGAGGTAACAGTAAAAAATGAATTTCCAAGTGAATTTCTTGTTTTTTATCCATTAAATTCACAGCAGATCTGTGAATTCTTGCCACTTTTCTGCAGAGGGGATCTTCATAGTCTTCAATTTTCTGTAACTTTCATCTACCTCTGTATACTTGGAAAAGTTAGGCTTTATAGTGAACATATGCCTGATCTCATTATCTAAAAAGAACAGATTTTCAAAATATTGAAGAAGTATTCTGCCTGTTGGTGATCCTTGAGGCAGTTGTTGTCTGGCTTGCTCTTTTGCCTGATTTCTGATTTTTAGATCATAATATTTATGAGGCATTAACTTGTCATTCAATGCGTGAATATCAGGCAAACCTGCTTCTGACAATGTTTTGTATTTGGCTAAAAATCTTGAGATGGATAAATTCATGTCTTTACACCGGTCCTCTAGAGTACTCATTATGTTTCTTTTGTTCAGGACCTTTCTGATTTGAAGAATGGTTTCTGTTCTGTCAACAATTTTCAATTCTTCCAACTCTTCCCTGGTTTTACTGTTTAAAAAAGCTATGAGTTGGATTGCTTGGGCTGGTTTTTTGTCAATTTCCCTCTTAGTCTTGTCAATCTCTGCACTAGCAACTTGAAGCAACTCCCTCTGTTCATAAATTATCCGAATTGAAGGCCATTGAGAATGAATGCCATCAATAATTTTGGTCCATAAATGATTTTTTATAAAGGCCACTTGATCTGTAAGATTTACTTGTGCTTGCAGAATCTTTACTTGTTCTTGTAGTCGATCAGCCCTTTTCTCATGTCCTCTAGAAGTAGTCAAGGCATCATTTTTGGATTTTTCCAAATTTTTAATAGTGCCTCTCAAACTAAGAATCTCTTTATCTTGGTCTTGTGGTGTGGTCCTCTGTGAGGATGAAGAAGAAGAGGCAGAGATTAGAGAAGTAATTGGCACTGCAGTTGGCAGTACTCCGTTCGGTGCCAAGTGTTCTGCCAAAGTAGATGGTATAGCAGTGTTTACAGTGGGGATCACTGTAGGAATGACCATTAGTTGTGATTTTCTTAGTTCTTCATTCTCTTTCATTAGAGCTTCTATTTGACTTTCCATTGTTTTTATCTGACCTTTCATTTGATGTACAAGCTGCTTTAAATCATCATTCTCTGTTTTTTGCTGTAGAATTTCTTTTGCTTGAGAGTTTTCACTCTGAGGAAACTTCAACTGTTTTCTAAGAGTAGCTATATCCTCATTTTTCTGTTTAATTAAGACTTTATCCCCTTCAATGTTGGCTGGGTCACCCCCTGCTTCAATCACTATATCTTCTAGTGATTTTATTCTTAAATTATTAGCATACAGTGAGGCTTTGTCCAACCTCATTTGATTTTGGAGGTTGAGCACTGTTTTCTCAAGCCTAATTGATTTCATAGTTTTACTGACAATTTTGGAATATAGCATTTCAGTATTGCTCCTATGAAATTCAATTTTATCTAATTCATGAATGGCATCTGCATCCAGTTCAAGATCTGTTTTGGAATAATCTGCCACTGATTTTTGCTCAGCCAATGTAGGCTTCAAGAATGACATTACCAATTTATTGGATGAATAATCAAATGCTGAAAGAAGCTTGTCATTGTTTCTAGGCTTTTCCTTAAGAAATCTAGAATGAGCTTGATTCTTGAGCTCTTCATTCTTCTCTTTAATCTGTCTAAATCTGATCTAAATCTTTGACTCTGTATTTTCAGTTTCCTGAGAAGAAGGAGGAAAATCGACAGTAGCTTGGTTTTCCTTCATGAATGTATCTTTTTGTTGTGTTCCAATTTTTACATTTTGAAGCTCTTTTAATGTTTGAGTGACTATTCTTGTTGCTTCATCATTTATATCAATATTTACAGCCTTATCCTTTTCTTCTTCTGTTGGCTTGCTTCTTTTACTATAAGGAGTTCTGAATTTTATGTCCTCAATAGTCTCAGCTATGAAACTATCTCCTTCTCTGTCTCTTTTATGTACATTATCAGTATCTTTGCTTGTAGAAGCCACCTGTATTGTCTGTTCAATCTGTTTGCCTTTGCCACTGTCTACCTGTATTACCTGTACTGCCTGTGAATCATCATCAGATAGGGTGTTTGGCTCCCATTCAATTTTATTTACATATCTTTCAATATGAGGCTTAGGATCATGCAAGTAAACAGGCAACTTACATTTTACCCTTATTGCACTCAAAATACCTTGTGGGTCATACTTCCATGTAAAACTACATGGGAACTTATACTCTTTAAGTTTGACATTTATCTCATTGGCAGCTTCTCTGTTATTCACAATGAATGGCCCAATTTGATTTTTCGGCTTAAATTGGGTCTTTTTCTTGAAAGCTATGAAGTTGATTTCATCTACATTCAATAGTTGTCTCAGATATTCTAAAGCAAATATTCTTGTAGTAACAAATCTGGGTAACTTATATGGGGCCAGGGATGAGCCATACACTCTGATTTCTGTATGATTTTTATATAAATACCAATCTCCAGTTTTGTAGCTCTCTAATAACTGCAGAATTCTTCTTGTCTCATCATTGATCCTAGGATCTCTTCTTTTTCCAAGAGATACATAGCAGGGGCTATAAATGAGTCATTGAAATCTGTAAAACTATACTCTTTTTTCCATTTCCTTAGAATAGATGACCAAAATACTACTGATAGAACTTTTCCTTCTGCATCCACTTTCTGACATTCAATTGGAAACTTATCTGTTTGATAATATAGGAAGAGGTGGAGTAGATAAGAGGAGTATCTGAAAACTCCTTCTTCTGATAATTTGGATAACTAATAATGCATAATTTCAGCAATAAATCTAGCAAAATTGAACTGAATGGATGGTGATTGACCAGGGCTTTGATTTGACAGAAAACCTAGGATAGCCACATCAGTGAATTCATCACTGGTGTATCCTAGTATGAAGGAAAGCATTGAGACAATCTGTCTAGTTTCATATGGGAAATCAACGGTGTCGAAAGGAGGATTTAACTTAGGAATATCAACTTGATTTGGACAAAAAGTCTGGTATATTTTGAATCTAGCATTGAAATCCAAGTCAAGATATAGTTGGGTTAAATTTTCTATTGATAGGGAAGCATAATTGGGGTCATGATTCATTTGCAGCATGGAATTTATCGACTCTTTAGTGATGTAAAACAGGGTTTCTTTTTCTTTGTTTACAATACATATTTGTTCTGGCATATAATAGGCTTCGCATAATCTGATAAAGTCAGGAACAGAATGAGTGAGAGGGACAATATATCTAGGCAGATTGGATTCCCAAATTGGAATATCTTTGTCACCCTTTTCCACTGATTTTCCATAGCACCAATTATAGACATCAAGTGGGCTAAATTCTACATTAGGGTCTAGTATTCTACAGTCCAGATCAACTAAAGGGCTCTTCTCTGGAGAAATGACTGGAGGCTAGATTGGTCTGACCACTTCTGTAGAATCAGCCATGAGTGTAGGAGTTGGTTTGTCGATTTTGAAGGACATAAGCTGAGGAATGTTGGCAATATGATGCAGAGTGTAGTCCTTGATGGCAACTCACTTAATGAAGATGAAGACATGAGATTGTTGGCATGTGTTGTCCTTGATGGCAATCCACCTGATGAAGTTATTCTTGACCTGATGGACTTGGTAAATGATGTAAATATGATGTGAAATGATGTTAGTTAGCAATATGATGCTGAGTGTTGTCATTGAATGGCAACCCACTTGATGAAGAAGATGGCAATTTACTTGATGAAGTTGTGCTTGATAGAATATGTTCTTGATGAAGTAAATCTGATGTATCTACAGAGAGTACAGAAGGTAATGAAGAAAGGAATTCAATATGTGCTAGATCTATGATGAAAAGAGTATGTCTCAAGGCATACACGGATTTGCCTAGGAGAAGTCGCGTATGCACGCGGTAAAGTACGTGCCAAGTCGCGTATGGGCAAAAGCGCTCATAAAGTGCAAAACCAGGGGTAACCACCATGGTATTGACCCATTGCATTGGGTAATGATTCGTCTAAATGACCCCGTCCAGGAATACCATCGGAAGTAATGTGGTTTTGGCTCATGGTATTGAAAAAGGGTAAACCTATATAAGGAGAAGAAATTCATTGTGCAAATCATGTGTGTGGGTGCAAGATGTCTGAGCTTGAATGAATACTTCTCTCTGAAGGATATCTGAATGGAAAGGGTTACAGTTGAATGATAGATCTGAATGTATGATGCACCAATGATGAAGAAGGGGATCTAGATCTGAAATGAACTTGTATTTGCTAGATCTGTTTATGGAATGATTATATCTGAGATGAGGCGAACATCTATCTGAAGTAAAGGGAAAAAATCTATGTGATGTATCTATTCTGAAGAATTGCAATGACCTAAATGTCTGAAGAACCATACGCTTGTTTTCCGCAGAGGAAGCATGTATATACGCGTCTTTGCTGAAGAGAAAGTGCGTATGTGCAATGAAATTAGATCTGTAATATGTACAAAAGTATACGCTGGTTTATGTGAACGGAAGCACGTATATACGCGACATCAGTGAAAGGAAAGCGCGTATGCAAGTGGGGTTCTTCGAGTACGTAGTGAAAATGTACGATGTTCTGTTTGATTTACGAAAAATGTCCCCATCGTTGAAGTTATATGTATCGGTTCATGTATGTTTGTGCTTAAAAGTATGGAAAGGGTCCAGTACGAAAATATGATGAAATGTGGCCTGCAAGTGGTGTTCTATTGAAGTTGTTGGATCCAGTGTGAAAATTGATGAAACGTGGTCATAAGTCTTCCGGGGTTGTATGGGTCGAGGGGTTGTAGCTCGCTTCCGGAAAGTGGTAAGCGAGTCGAGGGTTGGGGCACACCATAATTTGATAGCGAGAGCGGTGGGTGCTGCGTCTTTGTGAAGATGCACTTTCCAATTTTATATGTTGTAAGATATTTTCTCTATAATAAAATATTGAAGGCTGAGCAACTGCAGCGGTGGTTTTCTCCCGACTTGGGTTTCCACCTAAAAATCCTGGTGTTCATGTGTGATGCTTTGTGTGATGGCTTGTTCTGTTGTTACTACACATGTTTACTGTTAACTTAACATCAGATGAATGAATATTGCAAAGAACTAAGTCAATAAATATCTGCATATTTAGATCTCTGCTAATATGCGAGTTGTATGAAGGATATCCGCGTGTATATGCGAGTTTACTAAAGGAAAGTGGCGTATGGGTTTTAGAGAGTGAAAAAGTAAATTTTTTTTAATATGCAGTAAATACTGATTCACCCCCCCCCTCTCAATATTTTTCCCAACAATTGGTATCAGAGCAGGTCCTTCTGCAGAAGCTTGATCGCTTGAAGGAGATCCGTCGCAATGGGAAGTCAAGAAGGAGTAATGTCTATAAAGCCACCTCTATTCAATGGAAGCAATATGATATTCTGGAAGGTACGAACAAAAGCATATCTGCAAAGTCTTGGTGCAGATGTATGGGCAATCGTGGAAGAAGGTTATCAATACCCGGCAAGTATTCCTATTGATGCAGCAGAAAGGAAGAAGTATGAAATCAATGCCAAAGCAGTAAATGTATTATTAGGAAGCATGTCTGAACCAGAATTTTCTAAAGTGATGCAGCTACATTCAGCAAAAGAAATATGGGACAAAATCATTCTAAGCTATGAAGGAGACACAAAGGTAAAAAGTGCAAAACTTCAAACTCTTAGAATTGAATATGAAAATTTGAAGATGCATAGTGATGAGAGTGTTGCCAGTTTCTTTCTTCATCTGGATGATATTGTAAATCGAATGAGAAATTTGGGTGAAACCATAACTGATACTACTCTAGTGGAAAAAGTCTTAAGATCCTTGACTTCAAAATTTGACTCTAAAGTTTCAGCTATTGAAGAAAGGCAAGATCTGCAAACTCTTACTATTGTTCAATTACATGGTATTATGACTGCTTTTGAAATGAGACAAGGAGGTCCTTCTCAAATCAGAGAAGCTGCTTTTAAGGTATCTGCAAGAGGAAAAGAAAAGGAAGTTGTCAAAGAATCCAACTATATATCCGATGAAGAAGAAGCGAATTTCGTGAGAAAACTCCAACTAGGAACTGGAAGATTAAGAGGTAAGCTTCCCTTCAAATGTTTTGAGTGTGGAAAATTTGGTCACTATGCTGCTAAATGTCCTTATAGAGAAAAACGTGGTAAAGGGAAACAATTTGAAAAGAGGAAAAGTTATTATGCAAATGAAGATGATGATGAAGTGTCTAGTGAAGATGAAGAAGATTCCGACCATGATATTAAACTGCTCATGGAAAAAGAATCTAGAGAAGAAAAGGATACTTTTGTGGATGCTCTGGAAGACAATGATTTTCTTGAAGAAAACAATCAACTCAAGGTAAGCCTAGAAGAAAAGAACATAATCATAGAGACTCTTGAAAATCAGCTTGAAGCAAAGGAAAAACGCATTGAGGAATTGGAGAGTGAAGTAGTAAGTCTAAGGAAAGATAATGAGAAAGTGAAGACTCTCAATCTTAGATTTGCTAAAGGTTCAGAAACCTTAGATGAAATTATCAAGATACATCGGTCTCCTCTTATATAAACAAGTCTTGGATATACTAGGGAATCTTCCCAGACTTCAGCACCAAATTATCTGAAAGTAGCCACAGCTGGTTTACTACATTCAGCCACTCAGCAAAGGAACAAAGGATATTTACAGGTAAAACATGATCATCTAAATTCAAGGAAAACTGACAGGGAGATCTTTCAAAAAGGCTACAACCAACAGGTAAATTCAAATAGAAGATTTCATGATCGCAAAAATTTCTACTTCAATGGACAATGTTTCTCATGTCACAATTTTGGTCATAAAGCTGTTCAATGTGTTGCATATAAAACCATCATGACAAGAGAAGCAAGAAAGAAAAATATGAATATTGAACCAAAGAAGAACACCTATAACAACTTTTCTCCTCTTCAAAATGAAGTTGAATGTACTTATTGCAATAACTTTGGTCATGAAGAATCTAAATGCAGGAGCAAGATCCAGCCAAAAGAACATGTTCCCTCAAGCTCTAAAGTGTGCAAAAAGAAAGAACCACCAGTAGAAAATTGTGGGATAGCGTTATTTGCAGAAGGTGAAGAAAATCAATGGTAAATTGATAGTGGGTGCTCAAGACACATGACAGGTGACAAAAGCAAACTCCTTACATATAATGCTCTAGAAAAGGAAAAGAAAGTAACATTTGGAAATGATTCTCCTGCTGTAATTAAAGGAAAAGGGTCCGTATTTCTAAAAGAAAAGGTGAAGGCTAATGATGTCATGTATGTGGATGGACTAAGGCATAATCTGTTAAGCGTAAGTCAAATGTGTGATCAAGGAACTGAAGTTGTCTTTAGTTCAAAAGAATGTGTGGTTCGTGATCTTGATACAGGTAAAATTATTATAAAAGGGAAAAGAAATCCAAGCTTAACTTTGTATGTCTTTGAGCACCAAAGATCAATATTACTTGAGCAAGTCTTCGAAAAATTGTAGCTGTGGCATAGAAGGCTAGGGCATCTGAGCTTCTCTCAAATCAACAAAGCAAGCAGACTTCAAGCTGTTCGTGATCTTCCCAATATTAATCTACCGGAAAGTATCATATGCAAATCTTGTCAATTCGGTAAGCAGACCAGAGTAAGATTTAATGCCAAAGAAGGATCTTCAAGTAAGCCTCTTGAACTCATTCATACTGACATATGTGGACCTATGATGAAAAATTCACTACGTGGGGAAGAATACTATATCTTATTTATTGATGACTACTCTAGAATGTGTTGGATCGGGTTCATTAAACACAAAGATGAAGCATTTGAAAAGTTTCAGATCTTCAAAGCATTGGCAGAAAATGAATTAGATCTAAAAATAAAGTGTCTTAGATCTGATCAAGGAGGAGAATACACATCAAATGAATTCTTTGAATTTTGTGAACAACATGGCATAAAAAGACAGCTCTCTGTAGCAGGCACTCCACAACAAAATGGCGTAGCAGAAAGAATGAATAGAACAATTCAACAAATGGATAGAGCTATGCTTGATGATTCTGGAACTCCTGACATGTTCTGGGGTGAAGCAGCACATACAGCAGCTAACATTCTCAACAAGGCTCATGTTCGGGTAAATAGTGACAAAACTCCATATGAACTCTGGTATGGTAATTCTCCCTTTGTGAAGCATTTTAGAGTTTTTGGAAGTAAATGCTTTATCAAAAATAATGATGAAAAGCTTGGCAAGTTTGAACCTAGATCAGATGAAGGGATATTTCTTGGTTACTCATCTTCAAGAAAAGCATACACATGTTACAATAAAAGGCTTCGAAAGATTTTTGAATGTATTGATGTTGTTATTGATGAGTCTCCTGCAGCTCCTAAAGAAGAAAAACAAACAACAAAAGAAGATGATGGTGACTTATGGCCTTCTACATCAAATAGAAATGATATAAATAGTGGATCCAATGAAGAACCTGAAAATGATCTATCTGAAAAAGCTCCATCCAGATATGTTCAAAAGAATCATCCTAAATCTCAAATTTTGGGAGACAAGGAATCGGGTGTACAAACGAGGAGAACTCTGGTGGGATCTTCTATTCATCTGGCACTTCTATCCACAATTGAACCACACAATGTCAATCAAGCTAGCAAAGATGAATTTTGGAAGCAAGCCATGGATGAAGAGCTCGATCAAATTGAAAAGAATGACACTTGGGAATTGGTACCAAGACCTCATGATAAAAATGTCATTGGAACTAAATGGATTTTCAAGAACAAGTTAAATGAGAATGGGGATGTTGTAAGAAACAAAGCTAGACTGGTTTGCAAAAGGTATACTCAACAAGAAGGTATAGACTTTGAAGAAACTTTTGATCCTGTAGCTAGACTTGAAGCCATAAGAATGTTTCTTGCTTTTTCAAGCTATCAACGAATCAAAGTTTATAAAATGGATGTTAAGTCTGCTTTTCTTAATGGTGATCTAGAAGAAGAAGTATATATAGAACAACCGGAAGGATTCATTTTGGGAAATGATGAAAATCTTGTTTGTAGACTTAAAAAGGCTCTATATGGTCTCAAAAAAGCTCCAAGGGCATGGTATTATCGTCTTGACAAATATCTTCATCAACAAGGATTTTCAAAGGGGTCTGCTGATAGCAACTTGTACACAAAAATTGAAAATGATAAACTATTGATTGTGGTTGTTTATGTTGATGATATCATTTTTGGGAGTAACGAAGAATCTATGAGTCAAAAATTTATACCCATCATGTTCCTCATGCGGCGAAAATTTGAAGCCTCTTTGCCAGGAACTAACATTCTTTCTTAGCTTGCAAGTGCATCAGAAAGCTATGGATGGTATATTCATCACAATAAATATCTTGAAAAGTTACGAAGAAGTATGGCATGGAAGAGTACAAACACCAACAAGTACACAATGATAACGGATGCAATCTAGGTTCTCTTGATGATTCTCCCACGGTGAATCACCGAATACGGATACGATGATGGAAAAATACTTTGTCTCACTGAATGAACCCGGACATTATGCATACAGTTGGGATTGTTGGACGATTCCAAGCTAATCCAAAAGAGTCTCACCTTCAGGCTGTCAAAAGAATATTCAAATATCCACAAGGAACTCAAGACTTTGGACTATGGTATCCAAAGAATGCTGATCTTACTCTTCATGCTTACACTGATGCAGATTGGGCTGGAAATGTTGATGATCGGAAAAGCACTAGTGGTGGTGCATTCTATATGGGACCTCGGTTAGTATCTTGGTTCAGCAAGAAGAAAAATTCTATTGCCTTATCTACAGCAGAAGCAGAATATGTGGCTGCCGCATCTTGTTGCACTCAACTCCTTTGGATGATGCAAACCTTACAAGATTTTCAAATCAATTGTACACCTCCTATCCCCATTAAGTGTGACAATACAAGTGCCATCAGTATTTCAAAGAATCCTGTTATGCATTCGAAGACCAAACACATTCCCATCAAGTATCACTTCTTACGTGAACAAGTGCTTGAGCAAAAGGTGAAGTTGGAGTATGTTCCCTCCAAAGAACAAGTTGCTGATATCTTTACCAAACCTCTACCCAGGGAAGCGTTCGAGTATCTAAGACAGAAGCTAGGAGTGTTCTCTGCCAGTCAAAAGAAAAAATCTGCATAAATTTAGAAGATGGCATTGGATACGCGGATTTAATAAAACACAGTCGCGTATATACGCGAGTTCATGCACAGAAAACCGCGTATGTCTGATTGCTGACAAATTTCTGTTTGGGGTCAGCTCTCTTCAGCACAGCTGCAGTGCTGTTTGGTATCTCTGATACTATTTGGTATCTTTGGTGGTGTTCCAGTTCTCATAATTCTATTTCTAATGTTTTGATAAAGATGCCTTGATGATTTGTTGGTGAAAGTGTTCAGGATGCACAAACTAAGGGGGAGCCTTAGTCATATGGAAAGGATGCTTGGATGCACAGATTCAGGGGGAGCATTAGCTTTGTTGAGTATAATGCATTGTTGGCATTATGATGGTTCTGAAATATGTTCTCTTTCTTGAGGACTTTCTGGTGTTGGTCATAAATGGTCATATTTGTAATTTGATGAAAAGGTCTTGTTGAGACCCATGATGTAAAATTGTAATATTCTGTCTTGTAAGGACTTGTCAAATTTGTAAACCCACTTGGTTGGGTAGTTGAGTTGAGATGTGTAAACCCTCTTGGTTGGGTATTTGGGTCTCATATGTAAATCCACTTGCTTGGATATTTGATGTAAGTATGAGTCTTTTGTGATAGAAAGTTCATAGAGTCATGTACTTCATTGAAAAATATGGTTGAAGATTCAGCATGAACTCAGGGGGAGCTTGATCATTTCAGTATACATCATATCTACAAAACGCTTCTTCCACATGAGGAGAAAAGGGGGAGAGTGTGTTGGTATTGATCCGCCCTTTGCCCTTGATGTCAAAGGGGGAGAGTGACATGGTGTTTGAATGAATATAATGGTGTCAAAGAATGGGGAGAGTGACATGGTGTCATTGTATTCTTAATATACCTATCTGTTGTGGTGATCAAACACCATTGTGGTTGCCATCAAGTCCAAAGGGGGAGATTGTTGGCAATATGATGCAGAGTGTAGTCCTTGATGGCAACTCACTTAATGAAGATGAAGACATGAGATTGTTGGCATGTGTTGTCCTTGATGGCAATCCACCTGATGAAGTTATTCTTGACTTGATGGACTTGGTAAATGATGCAAATCTGATGTGATATGATGTTGAGTGTTGTCCTTGAATGGCAACCCACTTGATGAAGATGATGGCAACTTACTTGATGAAGTTGTGCTTGATAGAATATGTTCTTGATGAAGTAAATCTGATATATCTACAGTGAGTACAGAAGGGAATGAAGAAAGAAATTCAGTATGTGTCAGATCTATGATGAAAAGAGTATGTCTCAAGGCATATGCGGATTTGTCTAGGAGAAGTCGCGTATGCATGCGGAAAACAACGTGCCAAGTCGCGTATGGGAAAAAGCGCTCATAAAGTGCAAAACCAGGGGTAACCACCATGGTATTGACCCATTGTATTGGGTAATGATTCGTCTAAATGACCCCGTCTAGGAATACCATCAGAAGTAATGTGGTTTTGGCTCATGGTATTGAAAAAGGGTAAACCTATATAAGGAGAAGAAATTCATTGTGTAAATCATATGTGTGGGGGAAAGATGTCTAAGCTTGAATGAATACTTCTCTCTGAAGGATATCTGAATGGAAAGGGTTACAGTTGAATGATAGATTTGAATGTATGATGCACAAATGATGAAGAAGGGGATCTAGATCTGAAATGTACTTGTATTTGCTAGATCTGTTTATGGAATGATTAGATCTGAGATGAGGCGAACATCTCTCTGAAGTAAAGGGTAAAAATCTGTGTGATGTATCTGTTCTGAAGAATTGCAATGATCTAAATGTCTGAAGAACCATACGCTTGTTTGTCGCAGAGGAAGCGTGTATATATGCGTATTTGCTGAAGAGAAAGCGCGTATGCGCAATGAAATTAGATCTGTAATATGTACATAAGTATACGCTGGTTTATGTTAACGGAAGCGCGTATATACGCGACATCAGTGAAAGGAAAGCGCGTATGCAAACTAGGGTTAACAATCTTGTGGTAGAAAATGTCGATACGTACCCCGCGCAGTTGCGGTATCATCGGTAGGTTATGTCTTGTCGGTTTCATGTTTGAGCGTAGCAGTATGAAGTGAGTCCCGATGCGAAAATATGATGAAATGTGGCCTGCAAGTTGTGTTCTATTGAAGTGGTTGGATCCAGTGTGAAAATTGATGAAACGTGGTCCAAGGTGGTGCTGGGGGTTGTAGCCTTCAGTCAGGGGGTCGTAGCTCCCTTCCAGGTGAGGCTGGTAAACGAGATCGGGGGGTCGTAGCTCCCTTCCAGGAGAGGCTGGTAAACGAGTTAGGGGGTTGGAGCTCCCTTCCAGGAGAGGCTGGTAAACGAGCGCAGGTGGGTGCCTGCGTGCTGGTAGAGTCTGCACCAACACATATGTTGTAAGATGTTTTCTCTATAATAAAATATTGAAGGCTGAGCAACTGCAGCGGTGGTTTTCTCCCGACTTGGGTTTCCACCTAAAAATCCTGGTGTTCATGTGTGATGCTTTGTGTGATGGTTTATTCTGTTGTTACTACACATGTTTACTATTAACTTAACATCAGATGAATGAATATTGCAAAGAACTAAGTCAATAAATATCTGCATATTTAGATCTCTGCTAATACGCGAGTTATATGAAGGATATCCGCGTGTGTACGCGAGTTTACTAAAGGAAAGTGGCGTATGGGTTTTAGAGAGTGAAAAAGTAAAAAGTTTTGAATATGCAGTAAATACTGATTCACCCCCCCCTCTCAGTATTTTTCCCAACAAGGAATCTTTGCAGAAGACTTCTTTTGAGATTTTGGGCCTCCATTCTTGGGGGTTACCTGTTTCTTGGTCATTTTTAATAATGAACGAAGCAAGCTTAAACGGTTTGCTAAGTTCCTTTACGAGAAACAGGGGTTTCTTGGAGAATTTCTATTGAAAATGGGGTTTCTGAGCAGGGATTTTAGGAAATGCAAGGAATTTAAAGCTCAGAACGTGTATTTAAAATCTATTTCAACAGAAAAACAGACCAGGGTATGGAAAAAACTACGAGAAAGGGAAATTAGGGATTCCAGGGAAATTTTGACAGAGTTTTCCCTGAAAAATGGACACTTTTTTGCAGTAACTTTGGTAATTATTTGAAATCGACAGGAATTTTGAAATCTCAGAGGGCAACTTCGAATAAAATTACCTGGAGAACCAGCGGAATTCGGTTGAAGACGTTGCAGAGGTGCTCAGTCTTCAATTTTTGAAAATGGCTTCGCAGAGGACAATGTAGTACTTTGTAATGGAAATTCAGGGCAATGGGCGTCGAAAAATGGTACTGGTAGGTTGAAAATGGCTCTGCAAAGTTTCTCAGGGTTCAAACGGCGTGATTTTGAGGAAAACGGTTCCGCAATGTTTTTACAGGTTTAAAGCGAAAAGGTGAAAATTTGAATGCAAATAATAATTTTAATGTTATCCTTTGATGGTATAACCATAGTTAAATGACATTAAACTCGGGTTAAACAGGTGAGGTTTAGGGAATACCGCCAGTGGTATTCACGAGGGTAAATGGTGGTAAGCGGAAACTAGCTTTTCGAACACGATACAACGTGGTGGCGACCCGTAAGCGCGGGTGGTTTGGAAAAACCACCCATTTCGCGTGGCTTTGCCAAAACATCAAACGATTACTTTATGAGCGCGGAAATGTATTAGCGCCGTCGGATCTAGATTCAACGAGCGAACAGCCACGATGAAAAGGAAAGGTGCGGGGAAAAGGTAAGTTATCGGGTTCACTTTGGGCCATTGATCTTCGGAAACCGTCGCTATACTGACATTTAGAGAAAAGTCTCGCAATACCGACACTTAGAAAAAGTGTCGCAATTGTAAAAGTGCGACACTATTGCAAAAGTGTCACAAGACCGACGGACGTCACAAGACCGACGAAAATGGAAATTGTTCAAAACATCAGAAGAGCGACGCTTACCGAAAAAGTAAAAGGTAAGTTATCGGGTTCACTTTGGGCCATTGATATTGGGAAACCGTCGCTATACCGACATTTAGAGAAAATTCTCGCAATACCGACACTTAGAAAAAGTGTCGCAATTGCGACACTATGCCCCAAAGCGTCGCTAGACGGCTTCCTCCAAACGTCGCTATTATATGTTTTACGAAGATATGGTAAGTAAATATTTCTTGTTCTTCTTAGAAATAATTATATATAATTTTTATTTTTATTTCAAAATAGATTAAAAAAATTATATGAGAAAAATTATTAATTCATCAATATGTGTGTGTGCTGTGAGGAATAATTTCATAGTTCAGCTTAATGGTTCATTATATAATCATGTGAGCATCACCAATGATATATCTTAAAAATCAACTGAAAAGCCATGTGTACAAAATCGATGTATACTCTAGAGAGTGGTTCTCATATCACTATGTAAATTGTTGTATGCTACTTCAACAAAATTATAAGATAAGCTGTAATACACATTATATATGCACCATAACAATTGCCATACAACTAATTTGTTTTAGGATACATGTGGCATTCTAGGGGTAAATTCTATATGATGTGTATATCAATCTATTAGGTGTTGGTAAGTTTTGAGTATCTAAGAAATGATAAGGAATATCCATACATCATGATCTTGTAATGTGATTATAAATTGTGTCTATATTTTCCATAAAATGTATAAATGATTTGTTTAAAAAAAATCAACACAATCAACCCTAAACAATGCTCATGATGTGGAATGTCATTGGTGAAACCAAAATGATGGTCACATGTCCCATTTATATGGTAATGGTGATCATATATATGTTGTAGCGACACTTGATGAGTAATTAAATAAATCTCAGAGTGTGACTCATTATGCCATATTTTTTTAAAGCATGATTTGTTTTCCTAGTTTTTACTAATTTGTTAACATATTTTATTCATTTGGAAACCTAATTAATGATGCTTTAAGTAATTAGGACCTAATGAGAGATCATCTTCACATCTTCACTGAAATATATTGGTAATTGTAGTCACTATATGGACCACACATGCATGCTACTTAAGAAAAATTGAAATATAAACTATAATACACATCTTATATCTGCCATAACAATTGTCATACAACTTATTTACTTCTAGATACATATGAAATACTTCAGGTAAATACCATATTATGTGTATACCAATATAGTAGGTGTTGGTAAGATATGAGGATCTAAGAAATGATAGGGTATCCACACATTAGTAGTGCCCTGGTGAATTTTTTGCATAATTTTCTATTTGTTGTAATTTTGTTGCCTGGATTTGTTATAGATTTCAAATAATATATACAATTATCTACCAATTGTTCTTTATAAAGAAGAAGTACAATAAGTGGTCACCTAAAAGTGAGCCATGTGAAAATATTGGTAACATGGGTAACTTGGTAAGCTGTAAATGCAAAGTGAATAACCTCCACTCACCAACAAGTGGCAGGCAGGGTTGGAATTTGGATTTCTCTTTACCCGTCACACAAATTTTTTTGACGTTTTGGTCATTATTTTTCTAGTCAATAAACGTTACGTTTAAAATTTTTCACTTCATTAATGATGTTCTCGTAATAAATTAACCCTTCACCAATAAAATTTTGATTAAAAAAATTGAACGCTCTTCCATTTTCTTTGGATTTTGGAGTGTGATATATCTATGTCATGGACTTTTAATACCTAAAGTTTCAAGAGAAATAACTGATTCTTGTCAAACTAATATTTCTTCAATATATGCTATGTGTTGAAATTACTTACAGCTGATGTACAGGCAGCCGCCTTCCATTTCCAGCGATCAGTCAAGATCGCAGTATAAAAAAAACGTTGCAGAGAGCCGCTTGCCATTTTTGATTGATCAGAGTTTAAAAAATTAAAGGACAATGGTCCCAGAACTGAAATTTACGGATTTGAAATCTCACTGAGGCGGATTTAATAGAAATTCCGCATCACACTCAGCCGTCCGTACGAGTGCCCAAAATCGGACGCGGAAAATTCATAAAGCAGATTGAATAGAAATTTCGTGTCACATTTTTGATGACATCAGCAAATTTTTTTGGCACCCGAAATTGACTGAAGGAGAGCTTAATTTTTGGTTGACGTCCGGTGGTCAAAGTTATTTAATGTTTGTTTTAAAAATTTCATGCGTACAGGTCCATATATATATGTTTTACATATATACATCATATGCACAATTCAAAAGGAAGGCCGTGGGCCATAGTAAATTTTTGGTTTATGTTTTATTTATTTATTTAACACTACACCATACTTCATATGGTATACGACTTTTGTTTTGAGTTTTTAAAATAAGTTTGATTTTAATTTAGTTTTTTTAATATATATTGTAAAAGTGTCATGGCATATAAAAGGAAGAAAAGGCCTGAGTGCATGGTTCAGATTTGTAAGTTTTATTTTACACACAGCAGAAGTGTAAAACATAATTTGAATGGCACAGCAGTGCATTCATTTTTTTTTTAGAGACAGAGTATTTGTCAACACACAGCAGTGAGTTGTAAATGCACAGATAGAGTGAAATTTTAGAGTGTGAGTTTTGTGTTGAACTGTGTTTTGAAGCAGTCAAAGTTTTTTTATTCCCTCAGTCAGAGGAGATTTTGTAACCAAAGTTTTGAATTTTAATGAAATAGTTTTTACAGCGAAAACTCTGTTTCCAGTGAAGATTTTTTTTTTTATATTTTCTCTGTGTTGAAGAGGGGAGTTTTATTCTCCATTTTTGTTCTGGAATTTTAAATATTCCAACACTATGATCTACTAAAAATTACTTCAAAAATCAAGTAACCTTCCAATATAAAGAAAAAAACATGAACGAGCTTTCCCTAAATTGCAATAAATTTATGTTTATTATTAATATTTCATAATCTGTCTTATAAAAATTGCATAATCGGACTAAGAACAAATCCTCAGTGCATTTTTTATTGTTGTTGTGATTAAAAAAATGAGCCAAAGAACGCTCAGGCACTCAGAGAAATCAATCTATGTATTATTTCTCACAAAACCTGTTGAGTAGTGGAGACTAAGCGCTAGATTTTTTTCTGTCCTCAATCTCTCTATTAATTATGTCTATGTAGTTATAAGAATAACAAGCCAAAGAAATCTGAGGCTTCCATAGAAATTAGTCTCTGTGTGTAGAAATTGATGATTACTGTTGACTAAATGCTATACCATTTGAAATTGCTGAGCGAAATTAATCAGGCCATGATGTACCATTTTTCAGTATCTATTTTCTCATGTATGAAAGTTTTTTTTTTCTAAGTAAAATTAATTATATTAACAAAAGGAGTACAGTACAGCGGGCCGAAGCCTGATCATAGCCGAGTGCTGTGGCATTTGAAACAAAAAACCATAGTTTGAAGACTGCCCTGCAAGAGGGAAACCAGTCTGAAACCGTTCATTTGAAAAATCCCGCGCAGGGGAACCAGAGAATTGTAGTACTGGAGACCATATCGAAGCAAAAAAAACAGATGCATTTTTAGAGACAGCAGGAAACACATGAACAGGCCCATGAGAATAGGCAGAAATAGAGCAAAAAACCAGAGTGAATAGGAGGAACTATTCATCAGGAGGTTCGTAGACAACTCTGCATCAGAGTTCATCTGGTTCCCCGTCAGCATTATACAGGTCGGCAATAGAATGGATCACCTTCCCAGGAGGAGGAGGAGTAATCTGCGCCTCGCTCACTTGCACTGCTTCCTGCCTCTCAGTAGGTTGACCCACCACTTCCTTGTTCGCCAGGTCCTGCGTGGCCTTGCCCATCTGACCCTGCACGTTCGCACCATCAGGGTGCTTCGGCCCAAAAAACTGCGCCGAATCCTGAGCCGCCGAGCGGCTGCATTCCGCCGGGCGAGAACTGGGAACAATTTCTTGAGGCTCTTCACGAAAGACGACCATAATTGAGGCAGTCACCCTGGGTTGATTGAGAGTGTTGTTAAAGGAAAAATGCGCGGTGTGGGTTTGAGCAGGAGGAGCGGAAGGAGTGGGGGAAGAAAAGCGTCGGCCCGAGCGGAGAAGGCGCCCTCTAGGTTGACTGTCAGAGTGGGAGATAGATGCAGAGGAGGTGCCAGAGGTGGAGGGAGAGCGTCGAATTTGGCGCCTCGTGGAGCCTCTTCGGCAGCGCATTCTCTGCCTGAGGCGCGGCATAGTCGCACTCGAGACAGCAGGGCAGGGAGGCAAAAGATGGACAGAAGACTGAGGCGAGAGGGGTAACAGGGCGACAAAAGCAAGCTTGTAGGAACCGGCATGGGAGAAGAGGAGATTTTCTCCAAAATACAAACAACAATTGAGACAGCTCCTCTTACCAGTTACAGTGCGAACATTAGAAAGCCCTGCTCCTAGAGCGCACCACAGATTCACAGGCGGGGGAATTCTATTTAGACCAGAGGGACGTTCCATAATAAAAACCCAGTCTACCGTGCAACTGTGAATCGACTGCAATAAACCACCATAAGTATGAACTAGGGGCTGAGTCATGTCACGGCATGCGAATGTGTATCGAGGAGCGGGACTATGGTTTATTCGAGCACCAGGAGTAAATGGCATTAAACGCCGATCAGTCGACATTAAGAACTAAATGACAGCACTCTTGCGGGTGGGCCAGTGGCTTCCCCTTATGCCACACCCCCATCCCATCACATTAAACATTACCAACTTCA
The DNA here is from genome assembly GCA_034641835.2 of Pinus albicaulis. Lineage (NCBI taxonomy): Eukaryota > Viridiplantae > Streptophyta > Pinopsida > Pinales > Pinaceae > Pinus > Pinus albicaulis. The sequence continues at coordinate 133,395 of JAXQQM020083014.1, forward strand.
CCCGCATCCGGGTTCTCATGTATGAAAGTTGATGTACCATTGAAAGTTTAATAATTCTATTGAAAGTTTAATAACTATAATAACTATATGTATATATTTATATATATATATATTAATTTAATGATTTATAATAATTAAATTAAAATTCTTAAAAGACAAAATAAAAGCCTAATAATCACGAACTATTATGATAATTTAAAAATATAGAACTCGGGCTGAACATAGTTACAAAGATACCAAGAAAAGAAGAGTGCATGTGCATGATAACCTCTTTCTTGACAACCTATGAATGCCATTCTCAATGAAGACTTAAGACTCAACTGGATTGGATTGTGTATCAAAACAGTAGGAATGAATCAAAGTTCAATGAATGAATAACTTGATCAAGAAAATTTATAGGGAAAGGTAACTTGACTATAAATCTACTAAACCTCACTTCCATGATTAAAAAAACACCCCCACCTTCTCAGTGGTCCCATCATGGTCCACCTATTGAAAAACAACCAACAAATATTATTTTTTTTATATTTTTGCATGGCCATTGGAAAATGATTTACTATGGTTTTCCTACTAAATTCCAATGGATGATTATTCAAAAATATTGAGAATTAGTTTAGTCTCAAGGCATAGCCAAGAGTCTTACTGGATAATTATAGATTACCTCTCAATTGGATGATTGTACATTTTTCATCTACTTTTTCACGTGAATTTCAGTTGATGCTAGATCTTTTCCTTCTATTTATTTAGTGAAGCTAAGAGTTAACTTTGATCTTACATTAATAACTATACTTGCATGAATATCCATGCTTTTATACTTCCCCACTATGGTCAATGTTGATGTATGGCCTTGGCCCATTGATCTTACAATTAACTCACTATTCATATTCAATTTTCTCCAGTTCAACCCAATAAAATAAGGAAAACAGAAAATGAAGTCCTGATTTATCTTTCCAGTGCTCCTACATAATACAAATACCCTTAAAAACAAATTAATATATAAATTGTCATCATTCACACTAAAATCAGTTTGAATTTTTATAATGAATCTACTTACAATTAATAGATCACATTGCTCACAGAAAAAGAGATAATTTAGAACTATGATTTCACAATAATAAATTATCGGGCTCCCACAGGGTGATGAACTTGGTCGGATGTGACCCTTCTGTAGCAGCTCCTGAATCTACCTCTTGATTTCATTGTTCTCCAGAACAGAGCACCGATAGATCGGTCCGTTGGCTAGCGGCGCACCTGGGGTCAGATCAATCAAGTGCTTGACTTGACAGTGTAGAGGAACCCCTGTGGGTGAGGTGAAAATGTCCCTGTACTCCTCCACAACCTTATCCATTTGTTGTTGTCGTGCAGAGGAGCCTTTTCTGGAGGTCGTGGCCATAGTCTTCTTCTTGCCCTGGGGGCGGATCATCAGGAAAATGAATTTCCTGGTTTGGGAAATGAGCTTATTGCATTGTTTTGTAGTAACCAAAGAGATAGTAGCAAGAGGTGGTACCTTTGGTATCCTGTACAACTTATTTCCCAAAGTAGCAATAACATCACAAGTCCAAGACTCATACACCACATGACGCTTCCACAAGTATGGTTGTCCTAATAATACATCAGAAACATCAATAGGAACAGCGTCACATAATACCTCATCCGTGAAGGGCTTGATGCTATAGGGAAGGCGGCACTGCTGGCTGACGCGGAGATCTTGTATGAATGTGGGTGAGCTATGGTCGGCAAGCCCAACCGCTTCACGACATCTGCCGAAATGAGGTTCTTTTGGCTCCCATTGTCGACAATGAACTGTACCGGGGAGCCCTTTACCCACATCTGGGAGTGGAAGAGATGTTCCTCCTTCTGGATCTTTGTAGTGGCAACAGTGGCATTGGGCTCCGCATCAATAATCTGTTTCCCTTTGTCATTCCCCTTGTCAGGTTCTGATTCAGAGTCAGAGCATGCATCTAACTCAGAAGCCTGCATCTCAGCCACCAGCGACTGCTTGGCTCGACACTCACTTGTGTTGCGAGTGGAGCTCTTAATATGGAACTCACACCACTTTCCCGTGTCCTTCTTTGGATTTGTAGTGTTGTTCTTTCCTTGTGGCTTTGACAGGTTGTCTTGAGTCACCGTGCCTTGGCTCTGTCCTTTGTTCTGTGGTTTGGGAGCACCTTTCCCTTGCTTTTGATTCGCAGATCCAAAGTCTCGCTTCTTCTGTTTGAATTTCTGCTCAATCTTGGCAGCATACCGGTATGCCGTACCAAGCGAGGAGATGTCGAAGAACTCCATTTCCTCCTGAATGTATCTGTGCAGACAACTGCGATACTTTAGCACCAAATGTTTCTCTGAATCTTTGATACCCAACTTTGTGCGCAGGGTATGGAACAGATTCGTCAGCTCATGCACATCTTGATCCCTTTGTTGTCGTAGCGTGGTCCATTGTATGTACTTGTCCTCATAGCTCCCCACGGGATAGTATTGTTCCTTGACAGCGTCTCGGAAAGAATTCCAAGTGGGTACGACCGAGAACAAAGAGGGTTATGTCTCGTCCTTTTTCTCACAGTGGCTTTCTCACCAGTCCTTGACATGGGGGGCAACTTTGAGGAGTGCAAAAATAATCTTCTCCCTATCGGAAAAGTCATGAACCGAGAAATATCCTTCTAATAGATTCAACCATCCATCTACGACATCTGCATCTATTTGACCCTCAAATATGGGAATGTCAAAATTTACTTGTACCTTAAAAGGAGTCACACCTCTAGAGTGGCTGTTGGATGTAGATGCGCCACCAGTGGGCAGCCGTTGAAGGATCTGGGCAAAGTTATCCATCATCGTGTTCCTTTTTCTTTCGAGGGCCTCCTTGAGCAATATTTTGATAGGATCTCTTGCTCCCTCATCTTTCTTTTTGTCCCCCATGGGCGTTCGTCGGGGTTTGCGAGGCTGATCTTGCAAAGGTTCCACCAGATTGAGCCCTAACTCCTTATACCCCGACCTCATTGGGGACATGCAAAGAAGGATCGAGAAAAAAGCAGACCACTCTGATACCATTGATCCGGATTTATGCAGGAATGCAACAGAATAAACACATAACCATAAATACAGAGATGCAGTGGAAATAACACTTCATTTTATTAATATCAAAGAACTGAAATTTGCTTATAGACGGAATGGAAATAAAACTAGCTAGGGCGCTGGTAGCTATCTCTGAGGAGAGATGAGGTAGCTACAGGCCTCTGAAATGAGTTACAATGAGGCTCGAGGGCCTATTTATTATTGAGAAACAATGGAGAACCCTAAACATCCAAAAACCAAACCCTAGGAGATGAAGTGCCAAAACTATGGGCCTCGTTTGGGTAAATTGGTGTTTCAACTTCCCAGGGACGTAACTTTGGCATACTATCTATGTTTGACGCACATGATACATCATTAGAAAGATCTATCCGAGGACTACAACTTTCGCCACGAATATAATTCTGGAACAGAATGATACATAATGATATTCACTAGAGGCACGATGCCCAAAAAACATCGTTTAGGGCCTCAAAACGTCTCCAGAAGTTCAGGACCCGAAAAACTGCTAAAAATAGTAAGTTGTGCCGAAACTGAAAAACTGAAAGAGACAATGGTGGGGCCCCAAGTGGAATAGGCGGGTGGCCACCAGTGTCCACTTGGATCATTTAGTGAGCCAAAAAAGTAACTTTCCTTACCTTTTGAGTATAGCCTTGCAATTGCGAAGAGGACTAGTGTTGCAAAATTATTGGTAAGTGAAAATTAAAGGGCGTAAGAACGTTTTTGAAAAAATTTCAAACGTCAAAATTAAGTCTTCTATCCTTCCTAGCACCTCATGGAAAATGGGAATCCGCAAATTCTAGTCGTCAAATATGTGCAAAATGCCTTATGACGGGAAAAATGGAGGACTGGTCCTATGCTGCTACATGAGTTAGGGTTTCATGTGGCAACAAGGAACCTTGTATAGTTTTTCAAGGACAGGAAAGGAGAATATTGTCAGTTAATCATCACTTGAAACTTCATCACCATTTGAAAATTGTGTCCTAATTTGAAACAATAAGACTACCCAACTATTTTATTATTTAATTTTGATTGTGTAATACAAAAAAATATCCTAGATAACTTAAATAATGTAAGCACTTTTGCAAAAATTTAGTGGAGAGAACCTTCAATTACATTTATTTTGAAGTTGCACTTGCATTTTAAGCCATTTTAATTAGTCTTTCATGGCTATCTAGTAAAAATTTCAACCTCTTGTAGAAATTTGTTTGTCACTTGTATTAGAAATGCAAATATCAAATGTAAATAAAAATGATTTGAAATGCTAAAATTCAAATGCGCGCTACATAAAAATGATTTTTTTAAAAACTACATTAACGTCTGATATCACGTGCGCATTCGCCCTCAGCTCTTTCAGAACAGCATTCGCCCTCAGCTCTTGCAGAACAACATTTTCTCTCAGCATTCGCCCTCAGCTCTTGCAGAACAAAATTCGCCCTCAGTTCTTGCAAAATGGTAATTTCTTACTGCAGGCCCTTCCTCCTGTAGTAGGGTTGACCCTATTTGGGTTTTTTTGGAGCCTCTGAGAATACAAAGGTTGTGATTGATTACGGGGCACTGCCTATATTTGTGGAAATTCTTGCCTCTGGGAATGATAATGTTCGAGAACAGGTAGCACGTTCATTTTACAGGCATAAAATTATTCTTCCCAACTATCTTTATACGTCTGTAATTTTGGAATTTGATTTAAAAGACTACTACCCAACTTTGAGTTCAACTGGTATTCGTGTAAGGCTGTTTGGGCAACTTTGAGTTCAACTGGTGTTCATGTAAGGCTGTTTGGGCTTCGGGAAATATTGCTAGAGACTCTGCATCATTTAGGGATCTTGCCCTCAGTCATGGAGCTCCGAGGCAGGTGCTTTCCCAGTTGAATGATACTGCCAGAATTTCATTGATACGAAATGGTACATGGTCTCTGTCAAATTTTTTCCGTGGTAAACCCCAACCACTATTCGAACAGGTAAGCAGAACACATTTTCTGCCTCTTCTTCTTAGTTCACAGATACTGTGGATTTTTTTTTATAGATCTTGGTGCTTGGTAGATTTGGACGTAATATGGACCTAGGCGCTTGTTCATTACAATGACTCTGTCATCAGGTTTTAGAAAATGCTCGGAAATTTGGGTTTCACAAGGGGATTACCCTTGCTTGCAATTATCGATTATCAATCACATTCAAAAAAAGTCTTTCGTAGCATTGCTGAGCTCTTTGTAGGTGAATTTCCGAGGCAATTTCACAATATCTAAACTAAATTTGTCTTTCCTTTTCAATACTCTGCGCTTGTAACAGAACCAGACAAACAATCTAGTGGCCAATGCAACAAAAACAACACCTCCTGTTGCAATTCCTGCAATTCACCCTCTCTACACGCATGAATGACTATGGCACCCTCTTTTGTGAACAGGTACTGGAGCTGAAGGTACTGGTTTCCATTAGGATCATGGAATTCAACATCCAAAATAGTATCAAATTCCACTGCAATAGTATTCCCCAGCGAGGGCAACAGTTCATTGAGACCTATTGGACTCATCACCCCCAAATAGCCTCCAGGGCTACCCAGAGTGTGATCATCTGGAGAAATAAAAAATGCTCATCCATCCCCAATTGAAACAAGAACATGACCCACATTGGTTATAGAAAAGGAGAAACACGTTTTGAAAGAAAAATAAACTTTTGTATTAGGGTCCAGAAATCTAACTGGTCTATTGTACAATGCCCTACCTGCACTTCAAATTGGTACTCCCAACTCCATGCTAAGGCTCACTGTGCCATTCTTCAGATGAGCATCTTAACTTGAAGTTTGATTCCAAAGAACCCAAATCCCCTGTTCTATGCGCAAGACCTCTGTTACAACGAGTAGAGTTCTGAGCGAAATAATTCACAATAGGAAGCAAAAGAAACATCGCAAAATTGCTCCGCTTTAGATTGATAATTTTCTGTGCGAAAATTCAACTGCAGACAGTAAAAACATAATATCAAACACAACCAATCCACAATGGAATTTGAACATGAGGATTTATAACCACAGAAAACCCTCTCCAGGTTAAAAGAATTCCAGAATGGCTTTAAGATTCTACTAATGAGCGCTTACAACACCATAGAAATTACTGCCACAATGAAATCTGCTGGAAGCAAAGCCCTTGTATAGTTTCTACATTTCCACAGTGGAAGCAAGAATCTTGCTATCTCTCATGATTTGGTTCTATGGTCAAATCCTTTGCTATGGCTGTCGTGTTCTACTACACGTGGATCTGTCTTAGCTTTGGCTCTGGTTCTCATTTAGGATCGTGGCTATCTGATCTTGTTGTGGCTTTGACTATACAAACTTGTTCAATAGGAAAATGTTGACTCTACTATATATAGGAGCTTCAATGGGTGCGCTCAAACACTTTTTTGGGTAGCTTTGTTTTGTCTCTGATTCAAGGCAGAACTATGTTGGCCTTGGTTTTTTAGTCCTTGGAACTTAGTTCTCTCATATTTGCCATCCTATCCCCAGTTTTCTACCGAGAAAGACATAACTTCACGATATCAAAATTGACTATTTTTGGCCATTTATCTTTAGTAATGGTACAACTTTAATTTGGTGCATTCGTATAGTATCTGAAGAGCACTCTCAAGCTGTTATTCAGTATTTTAGCATAACTACTACATTTAACTGCCATGCTCTAATATTTATATCAACCATAAGCATTCTTAAGGTCGTTCCACGTTTGTGAAGCAGAAGGAATGCTTCTGACAGCTTCTTATCATAGTGGTACAATTCTGTTCGTAGTTTATCTTTTATAAACCTCCAATTTTCCAAACGTAGTAGATACTATAGTTTGCATCTGAAATTTTGGACAAATCTGTTTAGTATTCTACAGAAAATGCATTAAGAATAAAAAAAGCCCACAATTTGTAAAAAGCCCACAATTTTGTAAAAAGCACACATTTTGTAAAAAGCTCACAATTTGTAAAATTCCCACTTTTATTTTCTTTTTGCTTATATATTGAGCTCCCATTGAGTTCAACAAGTCTTGGGTTTTCTACACCATTGAGAGAGATTTATTGTTTTCTTTATAGGATAATTTGCATCAATGGAAGAAAACATTGGAGCTGGAAAAACAATTCAAAAGGGTGAAAGGGGTGATGGCGGAGTTTATTGCCCTTGTAAAAAATGTTGTATGAGAAATAATGTTAGAGTTTTAATAGCAACAGCAACAGTGCATTGTAGGAAATATGGGCACATTGATGGTGGATCGAATGACTATCGTCCCGTGGTAATTAATTATCTATCTTCATTTTGATTATATAGTAAAATTTTATATTATTTTAATATTTTTTATATGCGCACTAATGTTTAATTATTAATGTTTGTAATTTTCATAAAGGCACAGTTGCCCCCCAACTTTTTGCAGATGATCAACCAGCTTCCACAGCTAAATAGTAGTAGATTAGATGATGTTGCACCAATACAAGAGAATATTGCAGCAAATATTAGTATTGGAAATGATGTTGTACAAGTTGAAGAACATGAAGCGAATGATGAAGGTAATTTTAATGATCCCATGGAGGTAGATCATGATGACAGTAATGAGACAGTTCACATTAATGATGGGACAAATCAAATACTCCAAGACTTGTATGGTGAGTCAGATGATGATGGTGGAGATAGCAGTGACGGTATTTATGATGTACCTCTGATTGAAAGGTCAAGTGAACGACTTTTTGAACACTCAAATGCAACTCTTATCTCTGCTACATTGTTGTTGGTGAACTTAAAGGTTATGAATAATTTGTCGAACAGATGTATGACACAACTCCTAAGGTATGCAATATGTATATATGATCACATATATGTAAATGTTGATTATTTTCCCTTTTTTTAGTTGTAATAAATGTGTAAAATAATAACTTATATATAAGTTATTATTTTACACATTTATTAGAACTAAAAAAATGGAAAATAATCAACATTTACATATATGTGATCATATATACATATTGCATACCTTAGGAGTTGTGTCATACATCTGTTCGACAAATTATTCATAACCTTTAAGTTCACCAGCTCTCTGCTATTGTTGCTAGTGAACTTAAAGGTTATGAATAATTTGTCGAACAGATGTATGACACAACTCCTAAGGTATGCAATATGTATATATGATCACATATATGTAAATGTTGATTATTTTCCCTTTTTTTAGTTGTAATAAATGTGTAAAATAATAAGTTATATATATATATATCATAGTTATCAAAACCGGCCGGTCAGGACGGCTGCCGGTTGGAACCGGCCTTGCAACCCGGTCAATAGCCTATTCTCACCTGTTTTGGCCGGTTAACCAGACCTAACCGGCCAGTTAAGTAAGGAACTGGCCAGTTTATGCATAAACCGGTCAGTTCCGTACTTAACCGGCCGGTTAGGTGCTCCTCCATGAGTTGAAAATTCCTCAGTGTCTCCTCCATGAGCTGCAAATTCCTCTATTATACTAGCAAAAAACTTGTCTAATAACTCATACTCAACACCTTATAGTAGCAACAATACACATGATGACTGATAAATACAAGGCTGGCTAGCATAAAATCCCTGGCAGCATGCAACTCATCAAGTGTACTTGATGACAATTTCTATTCTCAAAACAATCAGCAGCAACCTTATTTCACACTCAGCTAGGAACTGTCAGACCCTCTCTCTCTGCTCACACATAGCAGCAGCATAAATACAAAACCTTTCACACAGAATACAAGCAATTTGATCATGGCATCAAGACTGATGCAAATGGTCTGACGCCACTCAAGGGACAACAACATGCAACCTAATGAAAATGTGACTGGCAATAATAAATTGACCACTAGAAAATTCCAGCTTGGAAATGCACTAAACTAGCTACTGAGTTTTCTGGGTTTTAATGAATCTTTTCAGTGATAAATTTTGTCAAACACATTGTGAGCAGACTGCTGAAGTTGTAATGCTCTCTCAACTTGTTACAAATAGCACTAATAGTGGGTTTCATAAACCAATTCAATACCTCTAAGTGTTGTAGATGTTTTTCTAGAAATTTATTGGCAAGCAAACATAGATAATGAAGAATACAAGATCTTCAAAATGCTGGTCTGATATATATATATATATATATATATATATATATATATATACTGAACCCAGAATTGTCTTTAAGGCTGATACAATGAATTGACAACAGATCTCAGCAGGGACAGATTGTATATTATAATATTAACTCAGCAATAAAACATAGTGAATAATATAAGAGAAACCTAATACATTACTTCAACAAGTTTTCTTATGTATTTTTCGATGATATGTATTGTATTTGCTTCCATTTTGATATATTCACCTTTGCATGGTATATAAATGAGCAAAATTTTCATATTTTGTCTCTATTGGCTTGGAATCATGGTTGCAAATCATGGTTGTTTCTGTTGTAGATTGTTGGGTGAATATTTGTTACCATCGCCAGATACTTTACCTCGAACATATCGAGATCTACGTGCTATTATGAAACACTTTGGAATGGAATATAAAACTATAGATGCATGTCCTAAAGATCATGTTATATATTATGGAGAACATGCGTTGAAAACAGAATGCCCAAAATGTGGTATCCGTAGATATTGAACAGATCAACTGACCAAAAAGGTGCCTCAAAAGGTTCTTCGTCATATTCCCATAATTCCAAGTTTGCAGCAAATGTTCAGGTGTAACAACATAGCATAGTTTATGGATTACCATTCAAATAATATAAGTGCAGATGGTGTTCTTCGAATTCCTACAGATGGTTCTGCATTTAGAGAAATCGAGGAAAAATATGTAGATTTTAAAAATGAACCTCGTAATGTCAGGCTTTCATTGGCAGCTGATGGTGTTAATCCATTCGGAGAGCTTAGATCTACTTACTCAGTGTGGCCTATTTTCGTTATCAACAATAACATTCCTCCTTGGATGTCAATAAAGAGGAAGCACATAATGTTGACTATGATTATTCCAGGTATTTGATACATTATTTCTTTGAATGTAACATTTTCATTTCTCTCGTTGTTTGCATAAATATATATTTTATTTATTTACTTACTTATATATACATATATCATGGGAGTAATTATTATGTACCATAATTTTGAACAATTAGGTAAATACCAGGTCAAAGATATGAATGTATATATTGAGGCTCTTATCGATGAGCTAATACAGTTATGGCATGGCATCACTATGTATGACATCACTAAACCAATCAAGCAGAAGAGATTTCAATGTCGTGGAATGCTTGTATGGACAATTCATGATGCCCTAGGACTAACACATGTTTATGGTATGTAATATTTCGTTGAACTTTAATATAATACATAATTATCTAAATTAGATATACCATATTGCATGTTTTAAAAATGATCTCATGGTATATTAATTGTTATTGATCCATCTATTGCAGGTCTTCAAACAAAGGGTAGATTTGCATGTCCAGTTTGTGGCCCTAAGATGAAGTATCGTCATTCAGCAGACTTAAAAAATATGGTGTTTGATGAGTTTAGGCACTTCCTCCCTAGGAACCATAAGTATCGTACTACTGAAAAACATCTTTTCAATGATAAAGAAGAAACTAGATTAAAACCACGAAGAATGACACCTCAGTTATGGATGTTGGAATATAACAAAATTAATAATCGTCGAGAAGCTGGTACATAATGTGTGTGTGTGTATATATATATATATATAATTTGTTTATGTAATGTTTGGAATTTTTTTTTTAACTAATGAATTTATTTTATTGTATTTTATAATTAATATTGTTCTGATTTATTTTATTCTTTGATATCAAGGTCATCGTCGCCGTGAAGGTACTAATATTGTACTTCCACCTAGAATGAAATGTTATCCTTCTCAATTCGCGAGGTTGCCCTACTATGAGGACCTAAAAATAGCTCATTTGTTTGATACAATGCATGTCGGGAAGAATGTGACAGAAATGTTATGGTGAACCATAGATGGTGCACATGATAGAGATAAAATTGACAAAATTTGTGCTGACATTGAGAAATCAAATCATGCAATGAAAAGTGTGATCGGCGGATCAAATAACAATGGAGGTCGAAATTATAATAATATTCCATGGTTATTAACAGAACAACAAAGCAATGATGTAAAAGAGGTCGTTAGAAGAATTAAATTTCCAACATGTTTTGCTTCAAACATAAATAATATCTTAACAAAGAAAGGTGACTTCAGTGGGGTGAAAACACATGATTGGCATACCTTTGTTAAGTTAATTTTTTTGGTATACGTTTTTGTTTGTTATTGCTTGAATGCATATTTTAAATTTTCCTTTTTTCTGTTTAATTTGGAAACCAATAACGATTCATTTTTTATTGTTATAGTATGTTCTACCTGTATCTCTCCCAAACGACTTCGACAACAATGTCAAACAAGTTCTATATGGTCTTAGTAAATACATGAGGTAAGTAGTTTTGATTTATACGCAAAATCTAATTGCTACAATTTCTTTTCGTACTTGATGAAATGATGTATTAATTTACTTGTAATGAAATATATATTATGTTTCATTGAAATAACCTTGCGTAATGATTTGCATATGGTTGTCATTGAAAGAAATCCATCAAGATGAAATAAAGTATTGGAAGAAAGAAATTCCTAAGCTAATGTGTGAAATGCAAAAGTATCTACCTCCAACATTTTTCAATGCACAAGAACACTACTTGATACACCAAGTTGAGGAGATTGAAATGTGTGGACCAGTACACACAAGGTCAATGTGGATGGTCGAGAGGCACCTGAAATCCTTGAATGCTTTGGTTAAACAAAGAGCACGACCTGAGGGTTCTATGGTGGAGGGATATGTGGTATATCAATCCATGGTGTATATTAGTCATTATCTTCCTAAATTAGCTGCGCCAGTCATGAAGGCGGTGGATTGCATTTGGGATGTGAACTCCATCAAAAAATTTGAAGAGGAGCACATGTTGGGAAAAGGTAGAATGAAGAAAGTGAGAGGTAAAAGATTTATTATGTATAATACATATAATGTTTCATTTTTTTACATCATGTATATGATCATTATATTCATTCAAGTTTTATTCTTTCATAGTTTATTAATTAATATAATTTACCATGGTTATAAGTAATATTTATTAATATTGGTGAATTATTGTTTTTTTATTCAGGTGCTCAAGATTACGAGGCGCTACTTTTATACATTGCAAACAATCTTGAGTGGATGAGTGAATGGATTGAAACATGTAAAGCACATAATGACGGTAGGTTATCATTGCAAATACTGTCTGAAATGATTAGAGAAGCGTATCGTAGTGGAGATGGGAACGTTACGGACAGGGAAATCGATTTAGCATATGGTTTGAAAGATAGAAAGGTAAGCAATTAATTCACCTATTTATAATGTGACAAGAAGTTTGATTTTTCAGTTAATTTTCATGTTGTGTAAATTATATGTTTAATTATTAATTGAGAATGCATCTTTTTTATGTTTGGCATATTGCAGTTGAAACACCACAAGGCTATGTGGTGCAATGGTCGTCAATTTCACGTTAAACAGTTGGATGATAACAGGAAAACTTCTGATACTGGGATAACTGCAGTATTCCAGGTCACTAATGTTTCCTCCAGGAGTGATATACATCCTCGAGAATCTGAAAATAGATATTATGGGTTCTTAGATGATATATTTGAGTGTGACTTTAATTCCTTCAAAATAGTTTTGTTCGACGTCAAATGGTATAGGCTACGAATGAATGTACGTGATGATGATAGAACACTTATTCAACATGAAAATGGATTTTCAATGGTTAAAACATCGCAGTTTGAAGCAGGAAAAGCTCGCTATGTTTTTCCAAGCCAATGCGAACAAGTCTTTTACTCAGAGGTTCCAAGTGAGAAGGAATGGTCATTTGCTATTAGATATGATCCAAGAGGAAGGCCAGTAGAGTATACTGTAGAGGAAGAAGATGATATTGATCAAGAAGAAGATGATGCAGTGGCAGATGAGCAGGAAGATGCATGGACAGATGAAGAAGATATCTTAGAAGATGAAACAGGCATAGGAGATGAGGCAACAATTATTGATGATGATGTCGATGAGGATATTATTGAAAATGACATAATTGATGATGATGATGACATGGTCTATCATTTCAACACCGTTTCTGAATCAGATGTTGATATAGATGTCGATCAGTTGGATGAAGATCAAGAAGATACAGAAGAATATTGATACAGATGTTATGTCCGAGTATGAGCTGGTATGTTATAACTTTATATTTTAATATGTAGGAATTATTGTCTATTGGGAAAAATACTGAGAGGGGGGGTGAATCAGTATTTAGGGCTGACTGAAAACTTTTCACCAGAGATCTTATTATGCTGTTAATTCTTTACTTGGATTATTGCATCATTCTTTTAGTAAACATGTCAAAAGAAATAACAGACTAAGCCATTACACAAAAGGAACACATATGAACACCAGTATTTAAGGTGGAAACCCAATTTGGGAGAAAACCACTGCTACTGTCGTCTCAGTCCTCAATATTTATTATAAAGAAAACATCTTACAATTTTGTGCTGGCGCAGACTCATACCAGCATGCAGGCACCAACCTGCAGAAGGCTTCAACCTTCTCTCGTTCTCCAGCCTCTCCTGGAAGGGAGCTTCGACCCCCTGATTTAACACCAGCTTGAACTGGCAGAAAGCTTCCACTTCTATGCAGGAGACTTCAACCCTCAGATCCACCGAATTTCTTCAATTTATTCATCAGACTTGCATCAGATCTTTATTATTTCTTTGATAATCTTCCTAGAGCTTTTTCATTTCCTCAATCAACTCCATAGGTGCATCATGGATTCAGCGTTATCAGAAAACAGAGTTTGATCATGCAGATCTCATAAAGAGATTTTTATTTACAATGCCTCTGCATGCACACCTTGTACTATGATTCTCATCACCTTATATTTTTTTTCAGAAAGAAAAAAACGCTGTTTGAATTAACAGTGCATAGTTCGACATAAAATTCCATCAAGGCTGATGAAAAAGCCTGATCAAAATAACCTATCCATCTCATGCACAAATTCTAAGGAAGAAGGTGTCAAGACAGAGGATTAAGTTTTGACCAATTAAGCATAACAGGGGAAATATCACCCAATACAAATATCGAGTCCATAAAACATCAGGACTCTACCATATCATAAGCCATAGGGATGAGGAATAAGATATGGCTCACTTGTGGAAATAGACATCCCAAGAAGACAGAGATGAATCGCAAAATTGTAGATATAGATAGTAAGTATGGCCCTGTATGCATTAAAAACTAAAAAAAAAAACGGAGCCTATATATTCCTACGACAGAAATCTGTTAGAAAATTAATTGAGCCCCACATATCAGGTCGGCATCTGATGAAAAGATCCAGGCTCACATGAACTTGATGCCAATTCAAAAACCTGTAGAAAAAAACAAGGAAAAACAGGCTCGCTTGATGGATCAGCACATGGGAACAAATCTGTGCAGGCTCGCTTGATGGATCAACAATTGTGTAGAATGGATTTGTAGCTTTTCGGGTAGTTTTCGCCTATAGTTTTCGGATCAATATAGTTTTTGCCTTTATTGAAACCATGGGTAAAAACCATTCAATTTCTAATGGTATTATTAAAAGTCGAACCAATCCAAATTGAAATCCTGATCTTTGTTGTTCCATGCTCGAATTGTCCCAAAGGTAATCTCTATCTCCACCAAATAATACTATAGCCAAGGTAAAGTACCAATAGCGTGCCGCTGATGGTTTCCTTTCTTTTATTTATCAAATTCGTGGAATTTGATAAATAAATATTATTCACAACCTTTGGCAATTAAATATATAATAGAACTTTATAGTAATAACCAACGCTTTTATCAAAAGGCTTTTAAATAGACCTTTGGTTCCGGCCCCACATACATAATCGATGGCCCAATCAACATAATTTAAAAAACTGGGGCCCATCGCTTACGATCGTTTCCATCTGACGGCGGAGAACACATCGCTCGGCATCAGATGATCTGACGGATATCGTTCGTTGATGATGCACGGATGATAACGCGCGATGGCGCGCCGTAACTTGGGTAACTTTCGCACATCTATAGCAAATGAACACCGTCTGATGACCCCTTCCTAGATCAACGGTGCTTATCAATATCGCTGGGCATCCTGGGTCGAGCAATAACGTGCGATGGCGCATAGTGACAAGCAGTTTTGTGGATTCGTACAAGGACGCGTGTCGCACGTTTTATGGAATCGCTCCCATACCTCTTGAAAACTACTTGCCCGTCGAAGGTGGTGCGATAGAAACCACAAACCACCTTTAATGTTTTCTCGGTCACGGTTCCGCTCTTCCACGCAGGGTTCCGTCGCACTTCTGTTTGTTATGTTCCACCTCTTTCCTTCCAGGTTCCATTCATGATTCCAAAGGGTTAGTCCGTGTTCCACCGAAAGTTCAATGCCAAATACTCGGTTTTAGTTCTTTCGCGTTATAACTGGTTTGCTCTAGCTCCTCGTTCCTTTCTCCATGAAAGCCAGTCAGCTCCTTACTAATAGAGTAGACCCTTCCATCATATATTTAATGAATATATATAACTCCACTGTCTACCAGTTTGGATACACTGTCAACCGTATTAACATCGGTTCCTCGATCAACATACAGAGCACAGGGTTTCTTACAGATGTCAATTATCCTTCATCAGGATGCATACATATGTTCACACATGAATTTACTCATCCTTATTTATATCGA
The DNA here is from genome assembly GCA_034641835.2 of Pinus albicaulis. Lineage (NCBI taxonomy): Eukaryota > Viridiplantae > Streptophyta > Pinopsida > Pinales > Pinaceae > Pinus > Pinus albicaulis. Next base: position 149,244 of record JAXQQM020083014.1, read on the forward strand.
TTCTCCATTAAATACAGAGCTTGCCATCAAGGACAATCACATAATAGGATACATGAAACATATTGCCAACATTGTCTTTAAATAATTTACTAAGTATGCGGGTTTGTTGCATGTTGTTTATTATTTCAAACCAATAAATAATGGCCTTACTATTGTTTATTATTTCGCAGGATTCGCATGATTCATTTGATTCTATGGTCAGGTCTCTGAAAAAACCAATTAAACACTTAAATAGTCAAGATCTGGAAGACAGACTTTACCCCCACCATAAATTGCTGAAAAATCGACCTTCAGTTCAGCTTGCTGTGCTGAAGACGAGGGTGGATTTGCATGATCAGTTGAATGAAAATGAATCAGATATTCGGGATGCTTTTGAGGGTAGATCCATAATCCCCATAGATGAAGATCCCATTGCTGCAGAATTTCTGTTTGCGTTGAAGTACAAGTATAGTGTTGTATCAGAATACAAATTAGAGGACAACTATACCAAGTCTAAATGAACTGAATCCAGTTCTAGTGCTCTTGAACTTACCGAATTAAAGCCAGAAGTAGGATTTACAATCTCTAATGGAAACGGGTATGGTAGTTCCAATATTGGATTGGATGTCCGGAGCTCTGCAATAGGCACTGGACCTGATCATAATGAACCCCAACTAATTCAATGTGATGAAAATATGGACTTTGATGATGATCAGGAAAACAAGCCAGAGCATTTTGGCAATATTGAAGAAACTGAAGAGGTTTCCTTTGATCGATTGAATCAACTCAGCCATAATACATCTACTGCAGGCTAGTTTGTATCAGAAGGAGAATCAGTTTTGCTTTCCCATGATGATGGATGCTGCTCTTTTCACGATATAGCAAATTCAGAGGTGTGGAGGTTTTAATTATTGTACTTAATTTTTGGGTTTATGGGTGTTATAATTTATACATTTTGGGATTTTCTATTATAAATAGGGAAAATCCTAGGGGTTATATTATTCTCATGGTTTAAATTTCTATATTTGAAATAAAATTCACCAATTTCTATTTAAAAAAATGATTTCCTAAATATTTTATGTAGTTTAAATAGGATGTAGTTCATTTCAAAGACTGTTGAAATTTTCTAGAAACTATGATTGGGATTTCAAGAATATTTATGCACTCTTTAAATTTTCCCTTAACATAAAGGGCAGTTGATGTATGAGTAATACTCAGTATTGTTATTTTCCAATCTCCAGGAGAAGGCTGAATATAAAGCTCCATATGGGCTTACCCAAAACATGTGGGGTGATTGCTGGTTGATCAGAGCAGCTGGTTCAAATGGTTGCTCTGGTAAATATGTTGTGGCAGCATCTGCAGGTTGTACATTGGACTCAGGTTTCTATTCATGGGACTTTTATAATAAAGAAATTATGGCATTCCATACTGAATCAGAGGCCTTCACTTCAACGTCCAGTACCATGTCTCCAGTTTTGGTAGAGAGGGATGTCTCGGGGAGAAATTTTGGCTTTGCAAATGTTGTGCCAGAGAATCAACATTGGTGGTACAGGCCATGTGGGCCTCTTATGGTATCTACTGCCAGTGCCCAAAAGATAGTTAATATTTATGATATTCGTGATGGAGATCCTATGATTTCAATGTGTTTGTTTTGAAAGTTTAGGTTTCATAGTAAATCATCAATGGGCTCTAAAATAAGGTCACATTGAAATCTTGGATACATGTTTCATGCCAAAATCAGTTGTATCTTCCATAAATACACAATCTTGGACCAATCTGTATAAATCTGCTTCTTGGAAAATATTACATTTCCCTCATTATACAGGTGGTGTTCTTACATGCATAGCAAAGGCATTGTTTTGGCAATCATTTTTTAAGTCACTAGATATTGTGGGTACAAGGATCTAGGGTCTCCACATGAAACTGTGTTGCCCGGAGACTCACTCTGCTTGTCCTTAAATTTGTAAACATAGTAGTATGCCAATGCTTCTTTCATTTTGTATGCATAAGACGATTTTTTGTCAAAGTCCATAATTGTTTTTAAGTTTTATCCATCCCAATTTTGTTGTGAATGCACAGGTTTTTGGCTCAACACATATCTGTTATATCTTTGTACTTTTCCTTTACTAACTATTTGAAATTTATAGTTATATTTAGAGGTGTCTTTTAGTGCTGGATTTAGTGCTGCCAGGCTTATCATTTATTCTCCAAATGAAGCCCTGTAAGCTGTAACACTATATGGGCATGCAGCTCACTTGTTAAAATATAGTTGATACAATACGTTGTACATGAAGCCTGGAATTGTGTACATTCCTGGAATATATTAATTTGCAGGCATGCTTAAAAGAGAGATAGGTTTTGATAAAATCAAAAACCCTGAACATGAAGAAAAAAAGAGGCAATTATTTTATACAGATAGAACCAAGACACTATCTCCTCATTAATAACAAAACCTCAGTCCAAAAATCATATGTACAAATTCTAGAAGTCGAAAGTTGAAAATTTCTGAAATGGAACCAGGCCCTTTTCAAAAGAATAAATTTAGTAAAAACGAGGGTGAAGAAATTTATCTTATCAAAATTTCCACATACCGTGTTAGCAAGGAATTACTACGAGTCCTGAGCAGTGAGACTGAGGAATTTCTCTTTTGTTGCAGGTTGCAGTTTTCTTCTCCAACACGATGAAAAGAAAATTCTTAGCTTTGGAGTCTAAAGCCTGAGTCACAACTTGGAAGTTGGTAAGGAAAATTATCAGGGTTGTTGCCAGTTGGCTTGGAGTTCGCAGCCTAATTAATTTTCTTTAATGCATTTCCTTCAATTCTGCGCCAGTTGTCACTGGCCAGCAACCTTTACAATAAAATTTATTAGACCCGTCACGCTACGACGAAAATTTGACGTGATCACTGATCATTGATTTCTTATTGTGATAGCAAACATTGGAGATTTACTGTCCTGTTTTAAAGTTTCATTTTTTATTTTTTAAATTGAAACCGCCGTCGGCATACCGATGCCTTGTAAGTGTCGCTCTTCTGACGTTTTGAACGATTTCCATTTTCGTCGGTCTTGTGACGTCCGTCGATATTGTGACAGTTCTAGAAACGTCGGAAGAGCGACTGAAAAAAGAGGTTGGAATTGCGACAGTTCTTCCTGGCATCGATATTGTGACGCTTCTGGAAAGCGTCGGTCTTGTGACACTTTTGCAATACGTTGGTATTCTGACACTTTTGTACGGCGTCGGAAATGTGACAGTTTAGACATGTTAGAAGAGCGACAGTATAAAGACATCGGAAGAGTGACGTTCAAAACGTCGGACGACATTTCGTTGGAATGGCGAGAATTTACAAACGTCGGAAGAGCGACGTTAAAAACGTCGGACCAAATTTCGTCGGTATGGCGAGACTTTACAAACGTCGGTTTGGGAGACGTCGGAAGAGCGACACATGTTTGGAAGAGACGGGGAAGTGTCGGTAGTGCGACACTTTGTAAAGGCATCAAAATTGTGACCGCACGACAAACCACGTTTTTCCCGGCCTTGAACTGTCACTCTTGCGACGACTGTGTGTCGGAATAGCGACGATTTGGCCGTCGGAAATTGCGCCAAATTTTTTAGTGTTTTCATGTGCCCTTGTTTGTGGGTCGACTTGTTAGTTCTTGGAAGCCTTGGTTGGACAAATGCTCTAGAAGCCTTATAATAGATTGGGTTGAGTTACTATCCCTGGAAGCTTTGGTTGGAAAAACTCTTTGTAAGCCCTTGGTGGGTTGGGTTACTAGTCCTGGAATCCATTGTTGGACAAGTTCTCTGGAAGCCTGACGATAGTTGTGGGTTGGGTTACTAGTGCTGGAAGCCCTGGTTGGACCCAAAACTATGGATCCCTAGAAAACTTTGTTAGAGACCAATATGATGATGGTTAATGATGCTCGACTGTGAGGTGGAATCACTAATTTAGGGTTGAGGTGGTTTTGCCTATGGAAGCCCTATTTTGGTTTTGATTGATGTGTTTTATGAGGTCCCACATTCATTCTTGGAATATGGCACGGGGGTAATTGACTGAAAGAAATATTTGGTTTAGCCCAATCTATGGTCAGGTGGTAGATGAAATTCTCACACTTGGTTGCATTTTTCATATGTTATTAATAGCTCCTTTCCTCTTTTAAGTGATGGGTAAATGTACCTGTTATTATGTGATATTGATGGTTGTTTTATCATTGTAATTTTGTTGGCTATATGTTGGTTATGTTCATGGTTTATGATGGAATTGATGTATGGCTCTCATCATGTTTTGATTAATTTGTGAAATAGTAATGAAATAATAACCTAATAGATGATAATGTAGCTAATGTGAGAAGGCATCAATATTTCTTGATGATTCTCACATGAGTATGAGACCCCAATGCTTAGATATGTTATTATGACATGTAGAATGTATATTTGTGACACGTTTGCCGAAATGAATGTCATGGTTGGGCTTGGTTAGTTCAAGTACTTGATGAAGTTTTGTGTTAGAGTCATTTTCTTAATGTCATTCATTGTCTCGAAAAGTATCATCAAGTTCAAGCCAATGGTTAGAGACTAGCCCTAAAAAAGTGGCTTAAATATCACAATATCTGGCACAGAACTAGCTGAAAAAAACTACAGCCACTCCCTTGAAGGAATTTTTGGAGCGACTCCAAGGTATGAGACACATGCATGCCCATGTCATGGACTCATTGTAGTCAAATAAAGATAAAAGAAATTGAAAGAGTGGGGCACGTCTAAATGGAGATTTGGAGGATTTTAATACAAGTAGGCAATTTATAATTTATCTATTTAGATGTTATATCAAACGCTCTTTATATATTGACCCATTGGGGCCAGAAACCGTGAACTGAAATTATGTAAGCGTGAAAACCTAATCCTTGGAAATATTAGAGCAAATGGATTTAGAGTTGAAAAACGTATGAAAATTACCATGCGAGTGACAACGGTTGGAAATTTTATTTATACTACATTCCTAATTGTTAATTTATAATTATATTTAATTGAGTATTTAACTATTTTATATCTATTAGATTTACTAAGCATAAACAGGAATCAAATTTCTTGAGATGTAAATCTCTTTTAAAGTAAAAAAAAATTATCTCTCAATACTTGGTCGATCCAGAGTTAGATAAATCTAAGCTAGTTATTTTTAATTTCATTTTTTGTTTATGAAGTCAAAATGTTAAATAGAATATTATACCATTTTTTATCATGCTCGAGAATGGCTCTAGGCACAATTATTATTAAACATTTTTTTTTACGTCTAAGAAAATATTATATATATATGAAGGTATGTATCTATCTATCTCAAATACCTGTTCATTTTCTCTTTATTAAAATTTACCTCACGAAAAAACATGGAAAGTGTGTGTATATATATATATATATATTAGTTGTTCATTTATACATTATAAGTTATAAGTTTTATTTGGATATTAAATTTTACCTCACACAACTATCATGGACTGTGTGTATACACACACATATTAGTTGTTCTTTTATACAGTTGAAATATTTATTGATTTTTACATATTTTTTTTTACTTGGATGAAATTTCCAACTATGATATTAATTTGCGTAATTACATATGTGAAAGGTTTATGGCATTCCCTTCGTGGGGTAAAATTATATTTCCTTTCTCAATTGCAGTTCAGGTTTCCTAGTTCTACCATTTTTGCTATGTGTAACATTATTATTGATATCAATAAATTTCAAAATTTCCAGAAAGGTTTTCATAACTATCACCTCCTGAAACTCTTGCAATGTACTCCTTTTAAAACAATTATGAAAGAGAATATGTTTGTAGAAATTTTAACTACCATTCAAATTCTTCTTCTAGAGAATTGGGTTAGGCTAATTTGTGCCCCAGACCTTCTTATGATGCTTATCATTTAAACGAGAATTCCATCCAGTCACCCTACACAGTTTTTTTATTATAAGTTTTGGTCATTTCTGTTTTCAATTTACATGCAAATGTTTATTGAGAAGGATTTGAAATACAATATATGGTTGGGACCAAGCTTACGATGTCAATATCTATTAGTTGGGCTTAAGTCATAACCCATAGTTCTTCCTTTTATAAAACCAAGTAATGCTTATTTCTTTCACAATATATATATATATACACACTGTAGCTATTATGAGACCAACGTGTATTTTGTTTTAAGTAGATATCTCAACATTAAAGAATAGAAGTATACAACCATCTACTATTTCAAGAGGCATATCTACATGTCACAGGTCAATATTATTTTCTCTCTCGAAATTGATTAGTGACGCCACAAACATAAGGAAGGCCAATCCCCTTTGTTATTAGTTTATTTCTATAGTTGCAACAACAATGCGTATATGTATATTCATGAAATATTTTTCTTTTCTTTTACCAACAATATTTATTTCTTTAATTTTCTCATCACAACACAATTTCCTCACACAAATTATAATATTTTACTATAACACATTGTACATGCGTACGTATTGACATTATATCCATTCATATTTGTAGATATTCTATCATAACTATCCTCTCTATAAATATAATGATATAAATTACTAAGTTCTAGAATCCAATCAAACAAGTATACTTATCTATTCAAGCTTAGGCTGCTGGTAAATTCTCGGGGAAAAAAGTCACTCCTCCCAACCTTAGATAATGGTAGTCCTAACAGCTCTCCCCCTGTGGCAGTTGCATTACCAGAACAGTAGTTGACAGAGACCTTACCAGGTACTTTCGAAATCCTTTTAAACCAAACAAATCCAACTCAGGAAATCATAGACTCCAAGTCTGATTTAGGGATTCCACAACAATGTCATGTTCGAGGAATCCAATATTTTGCTTCTCTCCTCTTATATGCCTCAGGTATTTCCCTCCATACCCTCTTGGTTTCTTTTCCCAGCTGAGATTATTTATCTTTACAGATGAGAGAAACTATCCTCTAACTATCTGGTAAATGAACATTCACTTAGTGAATTTTCCCCATAATTTCCTTGGTTTACATAACTAAATTATTTAAGGTAAATTTAAAACATGTTATAATTAGGCTTTCCGTTCAATCTATAAATTACCAAGATATATTAGTGAAAGCAATTCAAATATTTAATTTTATGTAGCAACCCTAGTGAAAATTCTATGCAATAAACGTAAAAATAATAACCACGGTTGATAGGACACTTATTCCAAGTTGAATATTGGGAAAAAACACCCTAGTGGGTGTTCATTTCGGTTAATATGGTTAAGGAAATTGGAAAAGGAAAAGGCAAAGGCTTTGGAAAGGAAATAGACATTATTTGGCACATTTATTTATGAAAATAATAAAAATTAGGAGAAAAGGGAAATGAAAGGTCACAGGTTGCATGTGAGGAGGAAAATGAAGGAAACTAATGGAAAATGAAGAAAATAGAGGCTTCATTGATAAAAAGGCTTCTAAGGATCAGCTGGAAAGCTTTTATTCTCTCTCTCTCTCTCTCTCTCTCTCTCTCTCTCTCTCTCTCTCTCTCTCTCTCTCTCTCTTGGACACTCAAAGTTTCTTGAAGCATTTTTGCATTGGAACAAGAAAGTAAATAAAGCAAGAAGAATGAGGAAGCAATCAAGGAGGAGCAGGAATAGAGAAACTACATAAGGATTCTTGGAATGTATCAATTTGAAGGTGTATTTTCCGTGCTATATTTGGCATGCATGGTATTTCAGGTGGCTCTTTTATGTGTTGGCATGGGTTTTTCCAGGTGTGACAATGTTTTCATCCTATCCTTTCCATTTATGGATGGGCATGGTGTTGTTGAGTTTTCATGTTTTTGTTTAGCTATATTTCCAGATGGATTAGAATTTGAGTGGGGTGTACCTATGAATTGATATAACACATGGCCTAGTAAACCCTGAACCAGACTATGGGTTTTGGTAAATCTAGATGGTGTGTTTCCTCGATGGGCCTAGGAATCGTCGACCGGTGAATGGTGGGATATACAGTAAAGTCTAGAGGTGGTTTTCTCTCAATTAGGCCTAAAAATTTGGGGTTTGGGATATACGGTAAATCCTAGAGCGTATGTCTCGGTTTAGGGCCTAGTGACCACTAATTCAGGCTGTGGATTGTGTTAAATCCTGAGAGACTAGGAGACAAAAAAATTCCTCACGGTTTAGGCGGAGAGAATCTAGTGATATCCATACTTATGTTAGTGTAGTGATCGGGTGTAGACCATGGTAATGTCTAGTTTATGTTGATGAGGGTGAGGTGGTTTAGCCTCGGTATGCCCTAGATTGGTTCCTTCTGTTTTAGTCCCACATTCATGCTTTGATTATGGCACGAGGGTGATTGGATGAAGAGAGATTTGGCTAAGCCAATCTTTGGTTAGGTGGAACATGGAAGTCCCATCTCCAGTTATTTTTTACATTCATTAATGAGAATCTCATTCCTTTTGTATTTGATGTATAAATGAACTAGTTTATATGTCTATTCTAGTTTTGTTGTATCCATGATATTTTTGTTGTTATTATGCTAGTTATGATCATGTATTTTGACAGTAGTGATGTATGGCTCTGTCCATGTTTTTACTTGTAAATGAATGCACATTGTATATATCATCAAGGAGATTGTATTGCATCTAATGATGTAAGGGAGAAATGCTTCATAGTGATTATCAGATAAGTATGAGACTCCTATGCTCAGATCTCGTGTTTAGACTTTTAGTTTCAATGTTTGTGACATTTTTGACAAAATTACTATCATGCGAGGAGGGGTATGAATGAGTTCTTATTGATGTGATTGGTTTTATATCATTGTCCTATTTTTATTTCTCATATCTGAACTTTTCAAGAAGTTATGGGTAGACCACTAGGTTATGGGCTTGAAAAGGTGGCTCAAATCCCAGGGGCACTGGCACACAACTTAGGAATTAGGGCCCTGGATGCTGAAATGTAGTATTATTCATTTGTCTATAGCCTCCTAGATGCTGGATTGCAAACCTATGCCTACGTCTATGGCTCATATTGTTCAAAAGGTCAATGTGACCTAGGGGTAAGAGGCTTTAATGGTTGAGTTACCTCCTGGGGGTGTTATTGTTGATGTACAAGATCTATATGTTGTGTTTTCATTGTTTCCACTTACTTAAGGTCACCTAGGAGGTTTAATCTCATTATAGTAGCCCGTTGTCACATGTTTACCCCGATTGGCTGGTTACTTTGGTAGATGTGGGAAGAGGGTGTTACATTTTCACTGAGGGGTGTTACATCTCCCCCCTCCCCCCCCTTGAGCAAAACATCATCCTCGATGTTTTCCTCATCTTAGAACAAGCTGAAATATGTGTTATGCATAAGATTTGAATTCCCATTTCCCATGTAGAATCTCTCATATAAGGTAACATGGTTAAACGATTTCTTCTGTATCACTGTACAAAGATTCAATTAGTTTGACCTACTGTCACAATCATTAGGATTATTAGTTCCCCATCAATATTCATTTAAGAATGTATATACATTTTTCCAATATGCATTACAAACATTATCAATACCCAATATAAGTCATCAACATGCATCACACCCCAACAATGGTCAGTGACCAGCATTCAGTAAGGGTTAGCAATCATCATTGTAGAAACCTCTTATTGGTAACAATCTTGAATAATACAATCATAAGAAATATGTAATTTTTTTTAAAGAAATTTTTCCAAAATTCAGTTATGCCAAGTTAAAGCATTTTTGACACATATCTGCTTATTTGTCAACAACTAAATTTTTGTATAATTTATATTTTCGTCATTTGAGAACTTACAGTTTGTGTGTCAAGAATTTATTGTAATATTGTCTTAATGTTGATATGAATGGAATGTAATGTTGCAGTCATTTTAATGCTTGTAAAATTTCTCTTGCTTTGTTTTTATAATCTTCAGAACATTCTTTCTTACTTTGATTTAGGATATTATAAATTTTCCTTAAAGAAAAAATGTGTTGTATTGATCCTTAGTGCTTGAATCATATATTTATTTGATGTCTATGTGATGTGTATTATAAGGTAATTTTTCTTTCTTGGTTTCGAGAATCATGATTGTATTATTATATCTAGTACTATTTTTTTAAATGTTATATATATATATATATATATATATATATATATATATTAGTCACACTTTAGGTAAGATTTAAGATTATCTTCCTTCCCTGTCAAATTGGAGGCAACTATATGTTTGAACATTTCTCTTAGTTATCCATCTTTAGGTTATTTTTATAATTATTATTATTTTTCATTTTGTAATTATTTTGGACACCAAACAAGGATTTCAATTTGCACCATTCATTCAATCTGGTCTTGAGCCATCTTATGTTGTAGGTGGTTGATGAAAGATTTACACCCCTCTTCTTCCATATATAGTTATGAAACTTCTCTCTTTGCATTTGTATGGACAACACCCTCACCACACTAGTATGATATAGTTCTTTCCTTATACATTAGTTTTCAATATATGTCTTAATTCATTCAGTCAGTTGGTGATTTCAATAATTGATCTACAAGAGCCTGTGAAATGTTTATAAAACATGAGAATAACTAGTCATTTATAGTAATCATACTTGTAATTATTCCCTTCCTTTTATATATATAAATATAATTTATAATGTATGTTATTTGTAGTCTCCTTGACGGCTTGCCTCCAATGATTATCATGATTTCATGATATCCAATGTAATAAACCACTTATCATATTCACAACAGATATTATCCTTGTCCCTATTAAGTGAATCTAGTCATGTCCATGTTAATTACCTATGCAAGTATTGATCAGGGTTTATATTTCAGTTTTAATTTATTTACAGCATCCTTGGGTCTTAAAGGGAAAAGGTGATATTAAATGAGAGAACTTATAACTATTCAAGAGAAAAATCCTACATAAAATTGATGAAAGAGAAGAATAGAATTTCATATCACCAAATCTTACCACAGTATTTTGTCTAATATAACTCACTCAAAAGTTTTCTCTTAACTTCCTTCTTGAGATTTACATTTTATTTTTAGCTCTACTACCTATTAATGAAGGTATCTGGAGAATACTTTATCCCCTTTCATCCTCCATACTTGCAATTCTCCTTGATATATGGTGTTACTGTGGTAATATTGGATAGATTGGTTTTGTAAGCATAAGTTTTGTAACACACCTCCTCGCATATATACCCAATTTCACCAGCTTACCGAGGGTAAACATTAGATGAGGGGCTACTATGATAAGACTCAACCTCATATGTGACCTTAAGTAAATAGAGTCGACAACTTGAGACCATACTCACTTCCCTCAGGTGTGAAGGGACCTCTAGGAGTAACCCAACCCCTCTAGGTGTCCAAACCCTATGACAAATCAAATTTTCCCTGACATATATCTTTAATCGCTCCCTTGCCAATGCCTCCATGAAACTATGGGTTCCTAGTCACTCCCATAGGTATGGATCAACGCAACTATGGCCTTTTTTGTTAGTTTCATGCCAACGATTACGAGCATTAAGTATATTTTCTAGGACTAGGGCTTAGCCTCAGCCCAAAAAGATATGAAACTTTCAGAACCCATAAAGGACATGAATAATATGCTCATAAACCAAAATATGGAACGAGGACTTGACCTGACCATCCCCAACCAGGACTGAAATTATGTTAAACACTTGCTAGATATGCAACCTACAAGTTATGAATGCAAGTCTGAACATAAGGGATTGAAAACTCATTTGGTTTTTAACAAGAAGGGTCATTACCTTCTATCATTAGCTTTCATAACGTTAATTAGTTCTTTCATTCATCATTTATTCAATTATGATTTAAAACATGAAAAAATCCATGACTAAGATTTGTAATAAAACCATGCTTATAACCAGCATATAACCAGATAAATAACAATAAGAGAAAAACCATTAAATCCACATTATAACCAGTACATTTCCTTACCAAAATAAAGATAAACTGAGCTTTTATTAACCATAGGAAAATACCGACCAGGTTTGGGACTTCCACATTGCACCCGACCATAGATTGGCTAGGCCAAATCTCTCTTCATCCAATCACCCTTGTGCCATATTCCAAGCATGAATGTGCGATCTCATGGGATAAACCAATCCAAAGACAACCAAGGGAATCCAAAAGTTAAACCACCTCAACCTTCTCCATACTATGATTACACCTAAACCGATGTCGAGATAAAAAAAACCAAACCAAGATTGGATGCCTCAGAATTTATTCACCATCCTTGAGGATTTTTTGTGTATCCACCCTCATGATTTACTGTGTATATTGCCATTATTGGTCAAGGGTTTCTTAGGCCTTTGGGAATTTTCCTGAGAACACCTCGCCCCTGATTCTGAAACCATATGGCAATCGAAAGCTCAAAACTAAGAGAAATCTCATCATACCATGGCTATTTGGAAATGGCAAGTCTAGGCTAAAATCCACTATCGAATCCTAGAAAAATCCATGCTAGTGACAACAGCAGAACCATATACCAACATGCACATACCGTGCATGTGAAAACTGGCTCGGAAGTCATACATGTAATTTTTTACCTATAAGTATTCCCACTAAAGCTACTCATTCCTTTTCTTCCTTTTCTTTCCTTGTCCTTCTTTTATTTTCCTTTCCTTTTCTATTCCTTTTCCTTTCCATTTCCTTTCCTTTCCTTTCCTCTTGGTGTTTTCTCCTCTCTCGGACAAATTTTAACACTAAATTGACAAAAGGCTACCAACCCATGCTTTGGGGTCTTTTTATTGATGATGCCTCTAATTTATTCAATTTTCCATTATTTTCCTTCATTTTCCTCCTCACATGAAACTTGTGACCTTTCACCTTCCTTGCCTCCTAATTTCCATTATTTTCATTAATAATTTGCCAAAATTACCTTTTTTCCTTTCCAAAGCCTTAGCCATTTCCTTTGCCAATTTCCCTTAGCCATAAAACGCAACAAGTGATGCCCACTAGGATAATTTTCCCAACATTTAGTCTTGGAATAAGTGTCCCTTGCCCATGGCCTTATTTTACCATTACGAACTTTTATTACATGAAATTTTAACCCAAGGTTCTTACAAGTTTATTCTAGACAATCATCTTGATCCAACTTTTCTTGTGTCTTGGAAATAATTATCGTGGTTCATTAAGGAACTTATCTAGAACCATAATTATTGGTGGTACGTTGCACCTTACATGTGAACACATCAACGGATAAAAAACATAGGTATTCTTGTGCTAGCATGCTACTAGTGTTTCTATACCACAAATTTACTTACCCATGACCATGTGTTACTTTTCCTTGGTTACTCTACTCAACTATCTACTAGTTGATGATCACATTCTACATGTACCCACTAATCACTTTTAAAATTATGTTGGGACGATAAACTCTTAGAAGTATTTAATATACACGTGGATGCAGGAAGAGAGACAACAATGCAGAGAAGCAATGATATAAAGAGAATAGCCATATCATCCATCTTCCACTCAGCCATGTATTTTGTTATGGGGAGTATACACATTTATAACTCTATGTGGTGGGTTCTAATGTGTTGTCCACCGAAGAAATTGAGTGAATAGGTGGGGTACAAGAGATATGGAAATATGTGGGAAATAGTTTTCGACGATTGAATCGTCATGGATAATAGAGAAAAAAATGATACAAATGTGGGAATTATTAATTCGGTGGGATACAGAGATAAGGAAATTCAAGAGAAACTACTGGTTGACATGTGGCTACAATGTTAGCTGTGTAGCTTTCCACCGAGAATGAAAAAAGAGATACGGGAAGAATTTTTGGGGTAAAAAAGAGTTATAGGGAAAAGGAAACCAAAATTTTATAAGCATCAAACCAACCCCAATCTTGAAAATCAAATGTATCTCTTTTTCTAGATCAATTTTAAGAAGAAAATGAATATCGATAAAAATAAAACAAATTCTCATGAGCTTCATAGTGAAACTAGGCATTGGTCAATTCCCAAAACACCATGGAATGAAAGAGTTTCTCACCTTTGCAACAATATGATGGTCGAAGATGAAAAATTATTACAATATTTTAATACATGCCTTTTATTTATTTATTTATTTTTAAATGAGAAACCCTTTGAAATATTGTCATATAAGTGAGGACATGTTTCTAATAAATTATTTAAACTTTTCTATATAGTTTTTTTGGTTCCTTAATATTTTCCAAAAAAAAAAAAAATATCAACGAAAATTTCATTTCTTAGTTCTAGTAAAAGCAAGTCAATATCCCAAAAAGACTATATGTTTTGAAATATGTTCGATTTTCTCTATTAAAGAAAATTCCCACTTATTTATTTGCCCCTATACCTCACTCAAACTCAAATAAATATTGACATTTTTAATAATTTTACTTTGTAATTGTTATGAATATATAGATTATTTATATAAAATTAATATTTATTTTTTAAAAAGATTTATTTAAATAATTAAAAAAATTATAATTTTTTTTTTAAATTGTCTATATCTTTTACAAATGATTACAAGTTTAATTTTTAGCTTGAGGAATTATGATAAAAAAACATCTAAGCTATCAAAATTATTTGGGATTTCACTCAGCTTTGACCATATCACTATTAACATATTTGGATTTTTGTTCATGAAAATTCTAACCAATAACTATCATATCACATAATAACTTAACAATACACCGTATCACCATATATTTGATTCCCATGAGCAAAAAAATTCTAAATATTAATAACATAGAAATTTTGTATTCTCTTAAAAAATAGATGTTTATTTACCAATTAAACAAACAATATTTAAATATTAATGAAATACAAAACTTTTAATTAAGAAGATATTTTTTTATGGTTTTTATTATTTAAATATATATATTTATATATATATATATATATATATATTTATATTTAATTAACTAAAAAACAAATTAATGCTAGTATTATGTATTTATTTTTTAAATTTTTAATTTTTAATATATTATTAAATTTATAATAATTTTATGTATAGATATTAAAGTTGTCTATTTTTTTTTCTATTTTTTTCTATTGAAATATTTTGTGGAAATGAATAAATATCAATCAATGAAATCAATTTTTTAAAATTGCTTCCTATATATTTATCTTTATTTCCAAAGTGATATCAAGCAATATCTTTTCTTTATAATTATCTCACAATTTTCCAACTCTATCCCCAATTTTCTTTTTCTTCCACTCCCTCACTTCAAGCCATAATTCATAGAGTTTAAAAAAACATAAAAACCTCAGAATAAGTTGATGTCTCTTTATTGACAAAATTCCCCTTTTCTTGACTCCATTAAAATCAAATCAATACATATATCTCATCAAATCAGAAATATGTTAAAAAATTTCATGTTTAAATTTCCATCAATTATAATATTCTCCTTATTTTATTTACAAAATATCTCTTTTATCTCAATAAAAGAAGTGAAATAAAATGAAACCAATAAAATTATCACATCAGCTATATAATATGTTAAACTTTTTCTTTATTAATTTTCTATCACTTTATTAATCATAGAAACTATTTAAAATCATGTGAATATGCATCTCTATTCTATTCCTCCATAATCCCTTTGAACTTTTCCAACTCCATCAAATATTTCATTCTCCAATTCATAATGTTAAAGAACAATCAACTTTGATGATATGATTTCTTTATAATACTATTTCCCTTCAATTTTATAACCTCAAAATTATTTGAACAAGCATTTCTATTCTATTCCTCCATAATCCCCTTGAACTTTTCCAACTACATAAAATATTTTATTCTCCAATTCATAATGTTAAAGAACAATAAACTTTGATGATATGATTTCTTTATAATATTATTGCGCTTCAATTTTCTAACCCATACGACTTCATAAGAGTTATTATCTTTATATCTTAATACAATCACTTCAAATATATTTATATCTCTTGTTTTAAATCACTTCAAACATATTTATATCTCTTGTTTTAAGTACAATCATAAAAGTGAATGAATCCAACAAATGAGGATATGTTTTAAATAAATTATTGAAAAATTTCAAATGGTTTTTAGTCTCATATTCTCTTTCAACAAATTTTTTGTTTCTCAGTTCCAACTAAAATCAAGTCAATACAAAAAACTCAACAAATTTTTTTTTTCTTGGAATTTGATTAGTTAATTTGTTTGAATACAAAAATAAATATTCTAATGATTGAAGTTTTCTTATTGTACTTCGAATTACCTCTGTCAAACTATTGTTTGAGAGTTCAAGGTATTCAAGTTTTTCTAAATTTCCTATTCTACTTAAAATTACCCCTGTCAAACTACTGTTTGAGAGTTCAAGGCATTCAAGTTTTCATAGATTATTAATGGCAACAGGAATTTTACCAATTAATTTATTTGAATGCAAAAATAAGAGAGTGAGTGAATAAAGTTTTCCTATGAAACTTGGAAATGTGCCTATCAAAATGTTACACACAAGAGCTAAAACAGATAATTGATTCTAATTACTTGTTAGAGTCATATGAATGTCACCAGATGACTTATTATCTTGGAGATTTAAAAAATTTAGTTGATTCAAATTGGTCATGGTTACAAAAATGTTATCTATGAGCATATTTGAAGAAAAATATAAAGAGGTTAATTGGGTCAAATTGGCAATGAAAGTGTTAATGTTATCCGTGAGCATATTTGAAGACGAATATAAAGAGGTTAATTGGGTCAAATTTGCAATGCTTCGAGGTATGCTCGTGACTCCAAGCTCGGAAAGACGTAATTTGGTCAACATGGTCAAATTGCCAATGGTTGTAGGTATGTTGCCTGTGAGGTTAAGACCCTTAAGATATAAAGAAGAAAGTGGTAGATGGAATAGTTCAGAACAAATAGAACCTGAAATGTCAAGGCCTAAAATGAATAGATGGGTAAGGTGTGTGGGATTACTGAGCCAATGTGGTATATTTCCTAACAAGTTGTTGTGGTGGAGAAGAAAGTATTGTAGTTGTTGTAGTGAGCTCAAATCCACTCGAATAGAACCCCCGAGCATATTCTCGTTGAGGTCCAATTTTATTAGTGCATTAAGTTTTCCAAACTCACGTGGAATTTGTTAGCAAAATTATTTTCTAAGTCATGTGTCCATTTCATATTTTTTGTTTTTCGAATTAAACTTTGAAAAATTGCAAAAAAAAAAATTGGTCGCAACCAGAAATTCCATCCCTGTTTCTGCTTTTTTCTTTTTATTTCGATGCCTATTTTCAAAAAAAATTAAGCGAAAAAGTGCATCCTCTTTTGACAAACCACGTGTTTTAGTGTAATTACGCTTCAATTTTTTTTTAAATATTTCATATCTCATAATAGGTGTCATATGCGCTCAGAATAGTTGAAGTCAAGTCATGATATATGTTAATTCATATGTATGAACCCGCAGTAATGCACTTAATTGTTAATATTGTCTTGCTGTCAACCCCAAGTCAGTTAAATATATGTAAAAATACATGTTTTTCTGAACGAAGGAGATCATGGTCATCAAGCTTAACGCAATAACTGTTTGTTTGGTCGTATAGCAGTGTTGTCGAAAATTTTGGCCAATGATCAACAAGATAGCAGAGGTGACTGCCACTCACAAATCTGCTTGTCTCAAGCCATCTAGAGCCCTTCATACGAAAATACGCAGCCAACTGAAGGCAATGATGGTTATCACATGGTGCACATTACGGTGAGGGATTTTTGCCAAAATGAAGGTCGATTTGCATAAGGCGATGAACCATAGTTTTTGTTTTAAAACTACCAAAAAAGCAGAAGCACTGTCATTTGAGATTTTAGCTATTGGAGATCAAATTGCTTATAGTCATAGTTTGAGGAGGACTTTGGATTTCAGACAGGATTTCAAAGGAGAATACAAGCAAAAATTGTAAAGTGAAACTCCTCCAACCCTGCCACCTATCAGTTTCAAGAGAGAGAATCATTAATTTTATAAAGATGACTAAAACAGGTGGAAAAATAAATAGAATTGAGCCACATGGTGCAAACCTACTGGATGAAAATTCGAGGGTAAGAATCTTGTTTATCCAGTTAGGGTGGTATTCTCTGTGCACGAGGTTAAGGAGCTCTAACTCAGGAGTAGCTCAAGAGTTTTATAACTCTTTTAATGGACAAGAAGCCACAATTTATGGCCTTACCTTGCAGGTTTCTGAAGACTCCATTGCTGAAGCCTTTAACCTTCCACAGGAAAGAGAAAGGTGGTTTAAAGGGCTGGTTATCATGAGAGGAGATCTCAATATTTTCCTCAAGGATGCACACAGAGATTCAAATTAGGCCAAGGGCATTCCAAGCAGTTATCTTAAGAACGACTGGGTAGAAGCTATTAAGCTTATCAAGGTGTACCTCACTTGTGAAAGGAGGTATATAGTTGTGTTCCTTTATCACATGAGGTTTCTTTTTCATGTTGCAGGTATGAAGACATTAAATCTACCATATTTATTGTTGAAAATCCTGATAAAGATGTCAGCAAGGGTTCAAAATCACACTGCTCTTTTAGAGTATAGCTTGTATCATCAAGCTTCAATCAAGGTTCTAGTTGAAGAAGAGTTAGGGAAGAGAAATCAAACTTGGGATCATTTTCTGTTTTACAGGGTAGGCCAACCTGCACCTACACCTCCAGTTTCACAACCACACCCTTAGCCTGCAAAAAGGAGAACAAGGAGAAAGTCAAAATAAGAAAATATATATTAGAAGGCCAAGGGAAAGAAAGAAAAGTTTTTTTTTAGTTAAGGCCAAGAGAATTTGGAAAAAGGAGAGAGCTCCTCAGCAAATAAACCCAAATCTATGAAAATCGAGCCCCATGTTCCTCCTTTTCCTAATGTCTACACCAGAGCTCGAAGAGGAAGGTCTGAAACTACAGATAAATCAAAATCGTAGGTGCTACCGGAAATTATGGAAGCACATATTTAGCAGAAGATGGAGAAAGAGTATCAATCTACACAATCAGATGAAGAACTCCTCAAGGATGTTGGATATGACATCAGTAGTAAGAAGAAGAATGAAGAAGACAAACCTATTGTTGGTACTAGGAAGAGACATACCAAAGACAACAAAGAGTTTAGGCTAAAATACAAGGCTCTACATAATCCAAGCCTAATGACATAGGTCACTGATATTGAAGGTAAACTTGAAGGGTCAAAGACAGAGCAATCCATGAAGAAAAAAGAAACAAAACCCCTTCAGAGCAACACTCAAAGCCCTCAAAGAGAATAAAAACACAAAAGGGTTCTAAGGAGGAGAAAGCCACTGTCAAGGAAGAAACCACGAGAGAATCCAGATCCAGATGAGCTTCTGATAGCAAAAATAACTTAGATAGGCTTGCTAAAGTTGCAACCGACATAGAAGGAAGGTAAAAAGGTTTTCGATACAAGTATGTTTTTTATTATCAGTCACAATTTTGAACAACAAATTAGATGTCAAGGCATATAAGCTTGCATAGGGTTTTCAACATTTTCTATGTATTTTTGAAAAATAGACAAAGTGCTACCGGAAATTCAGGTAGCATTCCAGTTTTTGCGCATTTACAAGTTTTTACTGGAATTTCCGGTAGCGCCTGTTATAATTGAATTTTTACACCTGTCAGCAAATTTTTCCAAGCCAGTTAAGGATGGATAAGAACCCATAACCAAATGTATATAACAAGTGATGGTGGGAGGTGGTTATGAGGTTGTTGGAGGTATTATTAAATGGAGCTACATGGCTATTTAAAGACCCAAGGTAGAAGGAGATAAATCAGTAGAAAAGGGGGCAACATGACAACACATTGAACATTTCAGCACAAATTTCTTCTCTTCTTTCTTCTCCATCTTTCCTTTCTGTTTTATTTCAATGGGATATGGTTGTAATGTCTTTTGACACCTATGTAATGTTAGGAGTAATGTTTCATTATTTTTAGAAGAGATGGAGTTGGTGCCTCTCTTGCTATATATACCATTTGTAATTACCATTTCTAGGTTGGATGTTGGTCTACCTGAAGATTGAAAAAGAATAAAAATAATTTTTTACTTCACGCTGGAAGATTTTGTGACTCATCAAACGTCTAATGTGTGGTGTGTCTTTTTTCTTTGTTAATTTCTTCTAAATATGAATTGTAGCAACTAGTAAGGTGTGAGTGAGAAACTCTTAAGGGATTTAATAGTAAATTATCTCCTTTCAGTTTTCTGCAAATTATATGTGTGTTATAGAACATGTCAATGAATATTTCATAAAGGATTTTTGGAATAATTTATACATGCAATCTATTTTCTGAATGTTGTTTAATTTGAATAAACAGAGTTTGTGTAAAGAGCCATCATCCTAGTTGTGTGACTGATTTAGGATATGAATATTTTCTAAAATAGGTACCAGCTATCCATGTTTTCCATTTCTACACTCTGCTCCCTATACTACCAATTTAACCACACAATTTATACTTGCCACAACTTTCCAAATGCATGAAAGTATTAAAGTATATAAAAAATAATTTCAAAATATTTGAGATGCCATCCCACCACTCAAACAACCCCTTTAAAATTTGAAATAAGCTATGATGTGTAAGTCTTACTCCTTATGCAGTTAAGGAGTGACTCCTTGCGCTAAAGTAATTCTTCCTGTCAACTGATTGTTAGAAACCTCAAATGCTTGCAATGCTTTCAACTGGTCAAATTTAGATGAAATTCTTCCTATCAAATGATTACCAGAAATATTCAAGGAGAAAAATTTCTCTATCCTTGATGATCCTCTCTACATTTTCATGCTCTTCACTGGTCTCCAAGTCTACTATGTCATTGTCATGATGGATGAGCTCCTCATCATGTAAGGATGTCTCATGTTATAAATGTAATCCTTGCTCTACTGATGTGGGCTTGGCCCCTTCCTCAATCTGACAAGAAAAAACAAGCCTTCTGCCTCTTTGGTGTGTTTGAGTGACCTCAATCTTCCTCCTCACTGAAACTGTGCTAGGTTAGCCAACCTCCACATGTCTAGATGGTGTTGATGGTGTACTAGGGCTAGTAGGTTGGCTACTAGAAGACAAAAATACATTTTTTTCCATGAAGGTTTCCGAAATGATGCTCTTCTGTTCAAGCTAGTGTAAAACAATGATTTTGATAAGAACATGGTGAAAGAGGTTGCTTTCAAGACTACTCTGCTTATGTTGAACTTTTTCTTGTCATCTTTGCAAAACTTTTGTAGAGGTAATAGAGAAAATTGAGTGGCTTTACCCCTGTGAAATGCATGAGAAGTCTGAAATGATACCCATATATTATAGAAACTCTTCCCTCACAGGTGAAGTACTTCATGATGATCTTCTTTAGTGGTGTATACTTCTCAAGGAGGTGCCCAACACGAAAATTCTTCTTCGTGTGTTGTTGATAATGTCTTATGAGATAGGGTTGATAATTTTGAATGTCTAGGTCTTGGTTCTTGAACCATTTTTCACCATGATTGAGTATTCCTGTGGCCTCAACTACTACATCAGTTGATATAGTGAAAGTAACCCCTGAAATTATTACCTTGTCCTTTTTGAGTTGAGGTATTTGACTCTCTCAACTTGTTCACAAAAAGGAAGACACCCTAATCCTTGAAAAAAGTTCTTGGATAATGGTGAATACATAATTTCAGAGTATTTAAGGGCTCATATCTTATCACCTGGCCTCCCTTATTGAAATACTTCTTCTCCTCCATTTGATTGTTTGCAAGGGGAAAAACCCTATTGGGACCAAAAAGGGGAAGGGAGAAAAGGAATAAGATGTAGGGCTTAGCAAAGGGATATGGGAGTAGGAAAATTTAGGGAGACAGATAGGGGTTTTAGGGAAGTTTAGGAAGTGAAATGGAATGAAATGGATATGGTAATTGAGCTAGGGAATTTTTACACAGTCCTAGCTAGAAAAATTGCCCAAAATTGCAAAATTAGGCTAGGGTTTAGGGTTTGGGACTTAGGAAATGGGAATGAGGGGGTGTGAAGTCTATGGGAGGTGGTTTTTGGTGTGAGGGAGGGTAACAAGTCTAGGGAAGATTTTTTTTACTTTTCAAATTGTGAAAATATGGGCCAGCCACCAAAACGCAACGTAGGGGCCAATGGAGGGTTTTCACTCTAAATCAATGAAATTGAGATGCAAGGACGGGTTACATGAGGTGTAACTTAATTTTACACTGATGATAAATAACTTTATAGCCTTCAAAAACCTTAAAATTTTTATTTTATGCCTTTAGGAGAGAAAATGCAATGTTTGGAAAAAAATGCAGTGTGTAGCCCAGAAAGCATAGCGTGGCTGCTTTAGCACCAAATTTTGGAGTGTTTTTGACTTGAATTTTTTTATGAAGCACTTGGTGATGAATGAGAGCTATTATTCAATGAGGTGAATGAGAAAATGAGCTTTAATTGGCCTTTTATAGCTTCTGATGGTCATTTTTCTTCATAGTAATGGGATGGCCCACTACATGTCTTTTCACTTTGCTTTGAAAAATTGTAGCTTTGAAACTTTGTATGTAGCTTTAGGAAAAAGTTGAAATTATTACATATTTGAAACATGAATTACATTTGAAACAAAAATTTATTGAACAAATGTACCTATTACCACTCCTCATTGCCGGATTTAATGCATGGAATGACATATTTTGGATGACTAAAACCCTAATGACCTAATGGAGACACTAAAATGAATGAAATCATGATGATGTTTGAATGAAGTGATGATGATGATATTTTATTTGATGGTACACTCAATTGAGTGATGACAAGGACCGGCATGCAATTTTTTTTAAAGGAGTGGAAATATCCCTAGACACACTAGCTAGTGACCAAATTTTTACTTGAAGACCTAATGAAATGACAAAAAATTGAATTTGAGAACCTAAAAAGAGATGGTAAGAGCCCATTTGATCACTAGTGACAGGCTAAATAGATTTACACTAACATAAATTATAAATCGTCTCTGGGTACAATTTATAATATCCCTCAGTGTGTTGTTATACGTTTACCGCACTGGGACGTCATGGCCAAACAACACTGGTATATTTTACTAAATGAAGGAGTCTATTGGTAGCAAATATTCAAGCATCAATGCATTTGCGTATTTAGCACACCTTGGTTTTTTATTTTTCAAAAAACAAAGTTGTATGGTGCACCATGGTATATGCAACAATGGTGCACGTATGGATAATAAAGCACTGGTGCATTTCAATAATTTATATGAACCATCAGAGAAACATATACTTAAAAATCCCTCCCCCCCACCTCCGCTAGTGACCTTAGCTACAAACACATTTTGGTCTTAGTTTTATAGGGGTCTCTGCAAGAATGTATTTTCCTTGTAGTGTATGAAAAGAAGGGGCCAACCCTTATCAAAACTACATGGGTCCCTCATTTTTTGAATAAGTAATGTAGGTCAGTTCACTATTTTTATACCATGTGGATGATGCTGCAAGATAAAAGGTATGAGAATTAATGGCAGGACATAAATAATGAATTAGTAGCATTTTATTTTTTATTAACTAGATAAAATCTAAATCGCATATAGTTAAATTTTTAAACCTTTCAATCGTTTTCTCGATATTGTTGTAAACCTTTATCATTTAGTTAATACAAATAGAGTAACAATTATCTTTATCTTTTGTTATACTAATTTTACAACTAATAAAAATTAATCCTAATCAAACTCCTTAAGGGTTGCTAAATCAAATCACTTTCCATAATTAGATATGTTAGGTTCTAGCCTCATTTTTAGGACTTGATAAAATAATTTAACACAAATGGAATATGTATTAGAGATTTATTTTTATTATGATAGTGGTTTTGTCACATGTTTTAGGAGTTGCATGATAACGTGTTTAGGAAAACCCCTCAAATTTGAGGAAAATCCTTAGCGACGGCGAGGACCTACATGAGCCTTCTCTTGTCTATGAAGGAGGTGCATAGGTGCAGCAATGGGTTCATTGTTAGTAGCTTGAGAGATCAAAATTAGAGGGAGATGATGGGGATCTATTAAGAGGGTCATAACTCTCCTTAATATTATGTTAGGTCTTACAAATAAGTCTCCACATGGGGCTTGAGTTGGTCACATGTTTGAAATATAGGTCACCCCACATTAATACTTGGAAAGAGTGGTAGGAACATGCATCTTCACTTGGATAATGGAAGGAACACAATTTCAAGATAGTGTTGGTTCATACCATATGTATGTTTCAAGTTATAGACAATAACTAAAACCCCTCCTAGATACATTTATCTCATAGAGAAAGAAGTGGATCTTGTGTTTACTAATCATAAGACGAATTGTTGAAGGAAATACAAGTTTTCTATAGTGCTATACTTCAAGCCATGAACAATCTCCCCATTTTTATTTTAGAATAAAAGTGTCCAAAACAATGAAATGCATATAGAATGACGCAATAAACCTACCAATAATAATACAAATTAGAAAATGAAAGTAGCCCTTAATTTGGAGGTGCTCCCCATAGAAGTTGGAATTGATAACACTTCATGAAATTGAGTTGAGAGGATCTAATAAATATGAACAAGAAAAAGGAAGAAGATCCAAAATCAACTAGGATCAAGAATGGGAATAATTTTACTAAATAATGGGAATAATTCAACAACAACAAGGGAGAAATTATAGGGGTAAGTAATTTCTATGAGGTTGATAATGGAGACTCTAAATGTAGGGGGTTCAAGTGCTTAGTTATTGAATTTGAGATCCAATATTTGAAAAAATGTGATAATGTTTTGATAAGATTTGAGAGGCCAAAATATTTTTTTTGTGAACCTAAACAAAGTTTGAAAGAGGCTATTTATAAGAAAATAAAATCCATAAGGATTTAAAAGGCATGAAAAGTATCCCTTTAGGAAAAGTTTGAATTTTCAACTCATTATCTATTGGTTAAACTTCAAAATCCATTGATCCTTAGTAGGTGTATAAGCTACCCGTAGAGGGCCCTATGAACCACCTAGCCACTAGATATGGGCATGTATACTTGTATGACCTACGCATCATGTGCTAGAGAGAAACAAGGAGAGGGAAACATCAATTTTAACCTTGTCAACACTTATGTAAACCCAAAATGGCAATGTGGGCATTCAGAATCTCAAGAAGTCATCTCTAGGTAACATAAGTACTATAGATAAAGAATAAACATAGGGACTGATCTATGGGAAGGAGATAATTCCTTGACAAGAAACCTACCATGAGGTAAACAAGACCAAAGAATAGGCCAACGAAGTAACAAAAGTTACCTTGTCTAAGTATTAGACATCAAATGGACTAAATAAATTAATATATCTAGAATTAGGAAAGGGACTAAAAAAAATAGGAAATACCAATGACAATAATCTTTATCAAGATGATGAGAGTTCTGAGAGTCATATATAGGATTTGAATTCAAGCTTGTGAAATCCATCCACTACACTATTAAGTTAATATAATTAAATCTCTACTTCTTGATTTCACATATATAAGTTAGTTATTTAATTTATAGAAGAAATGTTTCTCTTTTTCTAGATATATAAATGATTTTAACTATATATAAATGATTTTAACGATAAGAAAATAGCAGCAATTAGCTCCATTTTTGAAATGACGTATTATCATTTAATATTGTGCATTATGAACACATTTAAATGAGATTTTTTCCTTTGTAAAGTTCATTTCTTTGTCTTTAAAGACACATACAAACAAAGAGGATTGTGGCATACTTTTTTCTCTTTAATACATTATTTGATATTATTATAACTATTTAATATAATTTAATGAAGATTCTCAAATAATATAATATGCATTAATTTAGTGCTTTTATACAATATTAAATTTTAAAGGATATTGCATATAGAAATTACCCTTACTATTTTATAACAACGCCTTGTCAATGGAATTTGAGTAGAATCGTTATGGATAACCATGTCTTGGCATTAGAACTTGAGTAGAATCATTATGGATCAGTATTGAGGGCTCTGCTAGTTTAGCTGAAGGTGTGTTCCTTTTAATAATTGAATAGGATGAATTCAGTATTATTATTGCGGTTTTGAAATTTGGTTTCGAAAGCAACTTCATGGTAGGGATTATTGGTTCATGGTTGTTGAATTCCTAGTTAAACTGAGAGGGGGGGGGTGAATCAGTTTAACACATACAACGGGTGAATCAGTTTAACACATACATGAGCTTTTTATATTTTTCATCAGCTTATTTACAGCTTACTTTTATAATCAACCTTAGTATATGAACAATATTAATATGTTGCAGCAAGAATTAAATTAGTGTGACATCAAGCTTATTATGAGAGCAGTAAACATTAAGCAGATTAGGTAAATCATCTTAGCACACAGGCAACACAGATAGATACAACAGATATAAGTGGAAACCCATAAAGGGATAAAACCACATCTTATTGTTGTTGTGATGCAAAGGCAAGCTCCAACTCCCTCTCACCACTGTTTTTCTATAGGTACCAACCTTCAGGAGGCTCCAACCTCAATTTTACAAGCTACAACTTGTAAGGAAGCTCCAACTCCCTTCAAATTTCTGCAGGCACCAACCTACAGGAGGCTCCAACCTCAGTCAGCTACAACTGACAGCTATCAAGCTTCAACATGATAGGGAAGCTCCAACTTCCTCAAAGAAATGTTTGCTGATTTACCTCAGATATCAACCCTATTCTGTAGCATCTCTTTCTGCTCCTCTCTTCCTTATCTTCTCTGCCTCAATATTCTATACTTTGCATTCTCTATCTTGACTCTCTTTTACATCTATATGCATATCAAGATGATATTATTTATAGATATTTTCTTATGACCATCTGTATTCCTCAGGAAATTTGAAATGAATAGCCATATCCCTTAGTCTTCTGTCTTCTCATTTCTTTTCTAGCTCACTCAAAAATATAACTGTAGGTACCAATTTAACATTACAGTGGGATAGTTGTTCTCTTCCAGAGACTTGCCAATGCATCACAACAATATAAATTAAAAACATTTACATTCAATTACAATGAAAACTCCAGCTCACTCATTCAGCTTCTTGGCTCGTTGCGCATTTATCTTTTCTTTGACCGTGTCTTTGTCCCTTTCGACTCTATTTTT
The DNA here is from genome assembly GCA_034641835.2 of Pinus albicaulis. NCBI lineage: Eukaryota > Viridiplantae > Streptophyta > Pinopsida > Pinales > Pinaceae > Pinus > Pinus albicaulis. The sequence continues at coordinate 176,268 of JAXQQM020083014.1, forward strand.
TTCCTTGTCCACTATCGCAGGGTAACAGCCATATGTCATACATATGTAACTGTGCATTTTATATCATGCTAATTGATTCTTGGCACAATAATAATAAGGCGTTTTGATATGTGCACTGCCGTGGTGTAACTGCTATGTATCTATAACAAAGCCTTTTATATATAACACAACTTTAGCTCTTGGCATAGTTATAATAAGTTTTAACATACAAATTGTCCCGTTCAATATAACAATACAGAGTCATTTTAATACACAAAAATGCTCTTGCGGGCCCACTTGCCGAGCTTGTATTATCCTCAGATGTGATGCATTGAATCGCTTTACGAATACTTCAAATTGTGATTAATCACAATCGCAACTTGCATTTTCATGTTCCAATGCCCTACTCCTTCTCCAATGCGATGAAACATTGTTTACCAGAACTCAAACATATATCAGTCATGGTTTATAAACCCATCAGGTTCGGTCTTTCATTGTAATCACAATTCTTTGTTAACATGTTCTACTGCGAACTTTCTCCGATGCTATTGGGTGCGGGTCCCACCATATAAAATGGGCATTACATCCCATAATACAAACCTTCGGCTTTGTTTTAATTACCCTTAGGCATTTCAAAATGTATCCATATGCATTAAACATATAATCAGCTCTAGGCCATTCTTATGCACGCATTCCACTTTAATATATCAAATATTGAAATATATATCAACCCCGATGCATATTATAATACATAAACGTTCCATGGAGCCCACTTGTTAATGCATTTCTTCAATCGACGGTTAATAACATATTGCGGAGCCAACACTGATCTGACGAAAATCAACGAGTGTCGCATAGATTAAATGCATGTGTTTTAAACTTTAGATTCTGTGCGATGAACTGGGGCCCAGCTGCTTATCACGCCGTCTCTTGAGTTAACTTCCATGCTAATTGACGTGCGACTACCATTCGATGGACCCTCCTCCAGATCGGACAGCGCATGCCCATATCGCGTTCATTCCATCGTTGATGGATAACACGCGATCGCACGTGATAAGGGCGGTATCTCAAAACCGCTCAAGACCACGTGTCCTCCAATGAATGTGATCGCGCTGATTTCACAAAACCACTTACCGTACAAAAGCGGTGCGATGAAAACCATCAGGTGTTCCAAACCGTCGTTACTATTCCTTCATGGTTCCACCTTCGTTCAGGGTTTCACCTCTGCCCCTTTTCTACGGGTTCGTTCACTCCTTTCATATATTAACCATTGTTTTGTCAACAATTCAACACTGTATTTCTTCGCATTACAACCTCATTCCTCAGCATTCTTTGTGTGGAAATGCAATACCATTCCATTGTTAAATTTGCAGCGAATCATAATACATGACTCTTAGCCTTGATCAATATGAATCGAACAAGAACATCGGTCATTCTACAGTCGATTTGCACTCAATCAATATATATTCAATATATACATAGAAGCGTATAACTACGAGCATTACGAAGTATATGCATTAACACAGTGACGCAGTATATTAACTACAGAGTCCAAAGCGCTCTTACGCATGTCATATGGATCCAGTCCTTAACACAGGTCCTTCATGATTGTAGTTGGTAGCTCGTCCTTAGTTACATTCAAAGCTGGATTCCTATTATAGATTGTACAGAGTTCTATCACTCTGCTCATATCCTTGCTTATGGGATTCAAAAGCTTTCTGGCTCAGCTAGACTTCCAATCAAATGGCCTTCAAAAATCTACTATGCCAGCATTACCACTCTATGCAGCTCTTCTATGCAGGTCTGTGCCCACTGATTCACTGCTTGTCGCTGTTTCAATACACTACTTCCTCTGCTCCTTTACTGATGCTGCTCCTTACTTCTTAGTTTGATGCCTCTGCTACCTCTATTTTTGATGCCCTGTCTCTGTAAATGCACTCTCCCTCTGTTCTTCTCTGTTGTCCTTTGCCATCAATGAGAACATTTCCAACAATCTCCCCCTTTGGCGTTGATGGCGATATACTTCCTCTGTTTTCTTTTTGGGACCCTTCCTTCTGTTGCTAGCTCTTCGTCCCCCTTTGACATCAATGGAAAGGGGTTGCACATATCTTAGTGTAGATTCTATCCTTTGATCCTTAGGACCTGTTTCATGCTTCCCTTGTTGGTTGATCTCCCCCTGGAATGATATTTTCATTTATGTTCTCCCCCTGAAATTGTGCTTTCTCTTCATATCAGAGAGTAGTATCTACAGATACTACCCCTAGTCTATCTCTCAAATATTGAAATGGTTCTATAGCAAGAGGTTTGGTAAACATATCTGCTATCTGTTCTTTTGTTGGTACATACTCCAGCTTTACTACCTTCTGAGCCACTTGTTCTCGGAGAAAATGATACTTGATTGGGATATGTTTAGTTTTTGAGTGAAGCACAGGATTTTTTGATATGCTTATAGAACTTGTATTATCACATTTAATTGAGATAGGTTCATCAATGCTTACCTTCATGTCTTGGAGGGTTTGCTTCATCCACATGACTTGTGTACAACAAGCTGTTTTTGCTATATATTTTGCTTCTGCTGTAGACAGAAATATAGATGTTTGTTTCTTGCTTAACCATGCCACCAAACCTTCTCCTAGATAGAATGCACCTCCACTTGTGCTTTTCCTGTCATCCACACAGCTGACCCAATCTGCATCTTTGTATGCTATCAAAGTGAAGCTTTTTCCTTTAGGATACCAAAGTCCATACTGTGTTGTTCCTTGTAGATATCTGAATATTATTTTGACTGCAAGAAGGTGATTTTGTTTAGGTGCTGCTTGATATCTAGCCACTAGTCCTACTGCTAGCATGATGTATGGTCTTGATGTTGTCAGATACAATAGAATTCCTGTCATTGATTTGTAGATTTTTTGATCTATATCAGCAGATCCATCATCAATACACAACTTGCATCCCGTGATCATGGGAGTTGACACAGGTTTGAAGTCCTCCATTTTGAACTTTTTCAACATTTCTTTTAAGTATTTTTCTTGTGAGATGAATGTACCTATGTTCTTTTGCTTAATTTGAAGTCCTAAGTAGAAACAGAGTTCTCCAATCATGGACATCTCAAACTTTGATTTCATGTCCTCAGCAAACCCTTTTTCTAGTTCATCTCTGTTGCTTCCAAACATAATGTCATTAACATATACTACAACAATAAGGAGTTCATTTTCATGGGATTTTATGTATATATTGTTGTCTACTCCACCTCTCTTAAAGCCTTGTTTTTGCAAATACTTATCTAGTCTTGAGTAGCAAGCACGAGGAGCCTGTTTCAGTCCATAAAGAGCCTTCTTCAATCTGCACACATAGTTTTCTTTGTCTGTTAAAGAGAAACCTTCTGGTTGTTCCATGTAGACTTCTTCTTCTAGTTCTCCATTCAAAAAAGCAGATTTTACATCCATTTGATATACCTTGAAGTCTTGGTAGCATGCAAAGGCCAGAAACATTCTGATGGCCTCCATTCTAGCTACAGGGGCAAATGTTTCATCGTAATCAAGTCATTCGATTTGTGAATATCCTTTGCAGACAAGTCTGGCTTTATTCCTGATTACCTGTCCTTCCTCATTCATTTTATTTTTGAATACCCATTTTGAGCCTATGACATTTTTCTCAGTGGGTCTAGGAACTAGTTCCCAGGTATTTTTCTTCTCAATTTGGTCCAATTATTCATACATAGCATTCACCCAAGACTTTTCCTTGATGGCTTCCTCAAATTCCTTTAGTTCTATTTGTGATAACATGGCTATGTATACCTCTTCGGTCTATTCAGTTAGCTGCCTTCTTGTCTGGACCCCTTTTCTCTTGTCTCCTATGATCTGATCTTCAGGATGGTTCTTCTGAGTGTATCTAGAAGGGGCTTTAGAGCTCAGTTCAGCATCTTTTGTTGTCTTGCTTGTTTCCTCATCATCTTGGTTTTCTTCTTCATGGTTGTCTGATGGACTACTGCAATATGTATCTCTTGTATGATTTGGAAGTTCTTCATTAAATCTCACGTCAATGCTTTCTACTATTTTTCGAAGAGTCTTTTTGTAGCACCTGTACCCTTTAATTTTAGATGCATATCCTAGAAATATCCCTTCATCTGCTCTTGCATCAAATTTCCAAAGATTTTCATCATTATTCTTTATATAACATTTTCTTCCAAAGATTCTAAAGTGCTTGATTGAAGCTGGTTTACCATGCCATAGTTCATAGGGAGTCTTGTCACTGCTTGGCCTTAAATGGGCTTTGTTTAGAATACGCAAGGCTGTGTGTACTGCTTCTGTCCAGAAGGTTTGAGGAATATTACTCTCTTGCATCATGGCTCTGGAAATTTGTTGTACATATCTGTTTTGTCTCTCTGCTACTCCATTCTGCTGAGGTGTTCCTGCAATAGTAAATTGTTGCTCTATACCATGTTCATTGCATAGGTCTGCAAAATCATAATCCGTGAATTCACCTCCTCTGTCTGATCTGATGTATTTCATCTTGCATCCAGTCTAATTTTCTGCTAAAGCTTTGAATATTTTGAATTTTTCCAGAGCTTTTGATTTATTCTTGAGAAACGCAACCCATGTCATTCCGGAGAAATCATCTATTATCAGCATGAAGTAGGATTCTCCACTTCGTGTTTTAGTTCTTGCAGGTCCACACAGGTCCATGTGCACAAGCTGGAGTGGTCTTCTTGTTGATAACTCATCTTTGGCCTTAAAGGATGTGCGGGTCTATTTTCCCAATTGACTTGACTTGCATATGGTATTAGAAGACCTTTTTATTTCTGGCATGTCTCTGACCGCTTTCTTCTTGCTCAGTTTGATGATGTGATCGAAGCTGAAATGTCCCAACCTTTTATGCCATAACCATGACTCCTCAAGTTTGCTAACATGGAAAGCTTCATCTTTCTCTTTCACTATGTAAACATTACTCTCTATTCAAACACCTTTGAGCAGAGTCTTACATGTGGTGCTTGATCTGACTTCACAATCTTGTGCTCTAAAAAGAACTTCACATCCTTTATCACACATTTGACTGATACTCAGAAAATTTACTTTCAGCCCATCTACAAATAGTACATCTTGGGCCTTTCCTCTGCCATTGTCTAGGCTGACTGAGCCTTTTCCTTTTATTTTTTGAAATTTATCATTGCCAAAAGTAACATTGCCATATTTCTTTTCATCAAGAGTTATAAACTTGCTTCTGTCTCCAGTCATGTGTTTTGAGCAGCCACTGTCCAAATACCACTGGCTTTTCAGATCTTGAGCAGTCAGAGCCAAATCACATTTATTCACCTTCTTTATCCACTGGAAGCATCCTTTTGTTTGGTATCTTTAGTGAGATGATGAATTACATCTTCTAAGAGGACATTTGGATGGCATATGTCCAATTTTATTACATACACAACATTTGATTATGATTTTTGCTGAATTGTGATTATGAGTAAAATTTCTTTGATTCATAAACCTCCTTGAGGTGTTGAGCATCAATCTTTGTCCATATTTTCTGCATTCAATGATTTTATGTCCAAATTATTTACAATAAAAACAGTAACCATAGAAACAATCTACATACTTGATGTGAGGTTGTCTTCTCCATTTGTTTTCTTTAGGAAGTCTCTTCATTGTTTGTATCTTTTACTGGTATGAATTAATCCTCCTTGTATAACAGTATGCAGCAACGTGTCCTAGCTTGTGGCAAACATAATAGGTAGCATTGTTCATAGGATGGAAAAATCTCCTTTGATGGCTTCCAAATTTGACATACTCAGGGGTATATGAATCTTTTTCTATTGTCTGAGTATTTCTTTCATTCTTTGTTATTAGAGGATTCTTCTAGGCTTTGTCTCCCTTCTTACATATTTCTTCTTTTGTAGGAATTATTTGAGTTGCTTCATCATCCTTCTTTGCTTTTACAAAAATAATCTCTCAATTTTCTTTTTCTTTGCTTTTACTTGATTCTCTTTCATAGCCTATTCCAGTTTTTATCATAGGAGATCTTTGAGCATCCAGGATTTCGTTCAACTTACCAGAGCTTGTTGTTTGAAAGAATTTATAGCCAATTTCTTTTGAGCATTTTCTAATTTCTTCTTGAGACATACTACTTCTTCTTCCAACTTCTCTTGTTCCTGAGTTTTCTCCTTGATTTGCTTAAGTAACATGTCTTCTATCTTTTTGGCTTCTTCAAGCTTTATATTTAGCTGCATGAGGACTTCTAAATTTTGTTCTTATTGTACATACTTGAGGAGAATGTCCTTTTGTTTTCTGCATTTCAGTTTTAGTCTATCAATCTCATCCAGAGCACTTCTTAGCTCCCGCTCAAGGTTGACTTCACCTTCTTCTTCTTCATCTTCTAGCAAGAGTCCTTCAAGTTCTTCTATGGCCATCAATAAAAATTCAGAGGTTCCTTCTTCACTTGAGGGTTCATCTGAGTCTTCTGATGCACTGCTGTCTTGTTGAGCATAGAAGGATTTTCTACTAAATTTATTTCCTTTCTGCCAGTTTTTTGATGTATTTTTCCCTAATTCTTGAGCCTGATTCTTTACTTTCTTGTGAGGACACTTAGCAGCATAGTGTCCAACTATTCCATAGTTAAATCATTTGAAGGGAAGTTTACCTTTGTATTTACCTAAGCCTCTATCCATTTTCTTGACAAATTTAGCCTCTTCTTCATCAGAGGAAGAACATGTATCTTCCTTTTCTTCTCTCTTATTTTCTGTTTTAAAATTTTCCTCCCTCGTACTTGGTTTCTCCTGTGGGAGTCTCATCTCATAGGCTATTAAATTCCCAAGTAACTGGTTCATAGTCAAGGTCTCCCAATTAGCTATTTCTTCTATTGCAGACACCTTGGGATTAAACCTGGATGGAAGAGATCTTAGAATCTTTTGCACAATTATACTTTCTGGTATGGTTTCTTCAGGAGCTTTCATATTTTTAACAATTTTTGCAACTCTTAAGAAGAAGCTACCAACATCTTCATCATCATTCATTTTTAAATTTTCAAACTGGGCTCTATATACTTGAAGTTTGCAATCTTTACCTTTTTATCTCCCTCATGGATATTCTCTATAGTGTCCCACATATCTTTGGCAGTCTTACTGTGCATTATTTTGATAAATTCAGCCTCACAGAGTCCACTTAAAATTGCATTCATGGCCTTAGCATTTGCTACAAATTCTTGTTTAGCTTCTCTTTCTGGGTCAGTTTCCTTTGGGGCATAACCAAATTCTACCATAGCCCATACCTCTATTCCTAGAGACATTATGTATGCTCTCATTTTGATTTTCCAGAAGGCATAATTAGGACCAGTGAAGAAAGGGGCTTTATTGGTTGAGCTTCCTTCTTGACTAGCCATCCTGGGGGCCTAGGATCTCCTTACAGTGGTTAAACTGGTACAGAAGGAACTTGGCTCTGATACCAATTGTTGAATTCTTAGTTAAACTGAGAGGGGGGGTGAATCAGTTTAACACATACATGAGCTTTTTATATTTTTCATCAGCTTATTTACAACTTACTTTTATAATCAACCTTAGTATATGAACAGTCTTAATATGTTGCAGCAAGAATTAAATTAGTGTGACATCAAGCTTATTATGAGAGCAGTAAACATTAAGCAGATTAGGTAAATCATCTTAGCACACAGGCAAGACAGATAGAGACAACAGATATAAGTGGAAACCCATAAAGGGAGAAAACCACATCTTATTGTTGTTGTGATGCAAAGGCAAGCTCCAACCTCAATTCTGCAAGCTACAACTTGCAAGGAAGCTCCAAATCCCTTCAATTTTCTGCAGGCACCAACCTACAGGAGGCTCCAACCTCAATCAGCTACAACTGACAGCTATCAAGCTTCAAATTCATAGGGAAGCTCCAACTTCCTCAAAGAAATGTTTGCTGATTTACCTTAGATATCAACGCTATTCTGTAGCATCTCTTTTTGCTCCTCTCTTCCTTATCTTCTCTGCCTCAATCTTCTATACTTTGCATTCTCTATCTTTACTCTCTCTTACATCTCTATGCATATCAAGATGATATTATTTATAGATATTTTCTTATGACCATCTGTATTCCTCGGGAAATTTGAAATGAATAGCCATATCCCTTAGTATTTTGTCTTCTCATTTCTTTTCTAGCTCACTCAAAAATATAACTGTAGGTACCAATTTAACATTACAGTGGGATATTTTTTCTCTTCCAGAGACTTGCTAATGCATCACAACAATATAAATTAAAAACATTTACATTCAATTACAATGAAAACTCCAGCTCACTCATTCAGCCTCTTGGCTCGTTGCGCATTTGTCTTTTCTTTGACTGTGTCTTTGTCCCTTTCGGCTCTATTTGTTTCCTTGTTCACTGTCACAGGGTAACGGCCATATGTCATACATATGTAACTGTGCTTTTTATATCATGCTAATTGATTCTCAGCACAATAATAATAAGGCATTTTGATATGTGCACTGCTGTGGTGTAACTGCTATGTATCTGTAACAAAGCCTTTTATATATAACACAACTTCAGCTCTCGGCATAATTATAATAAGTTTTAACATACAAACTACCACATTCAATATAACAATACATAGTCATTTTAATACATAAAAATTCCCTTTCGGGCCCACTTGTCGAGCTTGTACTATCCTCAGATGCGATGCGATGAATCGCTTTACGAATACTTCCAATTGTGATTAATCGCAATTGCAACTTGCGTTTGCATGTTTCGATGCCCTTCTCCTTCTCCAATGCGATGAAACACTGTTTACTGGAACTCAAACATATATCAGTCATGGTTTATAAACCCACCGGGTCCTGTCTTTCATCGCAATCGCAATTCTTTGTTAACACGTTCCGCTGCGAACTTTCTCCGATGCGATTGGGTGCGGGTCCCACCATATAAAATGGGCATTACATCCCATAATACAAACCTTCAGCTTTGTTTTAATTACCCTTAGGCATTTCAAAATGTATCCATATGCATTAAACATATAATCAGCTCCAGGCCATTATTATGCGCGCATTCCACTTTAATATATCAAATATTGCAATATATATCAACCTTGATGCATATTATAATACATACACGTTACGTGGAGCCCACTTGTTAGTGCATTTCTTCAATCAATGGTTAATAACATATCGCGCAGCCAACACTGATCCGACAACAATCAACGAGTGTCGCATAGATTAAATGCACAAGTTTTAAACTTCAGATTCTGTGCAATGAACTGGGGCCTAGCCGCTTATTGCGCCATCTCTTGAGTTAACTTCCATGCTAATTGACGTGCGATTACCATTCGATGGACCTGCCTCCAGATCAGACAGTGCATGCCCATATCTCATTCATTCCATCGTCGATGGTTAATGCGCAATGGCATGCGATAAGGGCGGTATCTCAAAACCGCTCAAGGCCACGTGTCCTCCAATGAATGTGATCGCACTGATTTCACAAAAACAATTATCGCAAAAAAGCAGTGTGATGAAAACCATCAGGTGTTCCAAACTGTCGTTACTGTTCCTTCACGGTTCCACCTTTGTTCAGGGTTCCGCCTCTGGCCCTTTTCTACGGGTTTTCTCACTCCTTTCATATATTAACCATTATTCCATTAACCATTCAACACTGTATTTCTTCACATTACAACCTCGTTCCTCGACGTTCTTTGTGTGGAAATGCAATACCATTCCATTGTTAAATTTGCAGTGAATCATAATACATGACTCTTAGCCTTGATAAATATGAATCAAACAAGAACATCAGTCATTCTACAGTCGATTCACACTCCTTCAATATATATTCAATATATACACGGAAGCATATGACTACGAGCATTCCAGAGTATATGCATTAACACAGTGATGGAGTATATTAACTGCAGAGTCCAAAGTGCTCTTACACATATCATATGGATCCAGTCCTTAACACAGGTCCTTCATGATTGTAGTTGGTAACTCGTCTGCAGTTACATTCAAAGCTGGATTCCTATTATAGATTTTACAGAGTTCTATCACTCTGCTCATATCCTTGCTTATGGGATTCAAAAGCTTTCTGGCTTAGCCAGATTTCCAATCAAATGGCCTTCGGAAATCTACTCTGCCAGCATTACCACTCTATGCAGCTCTTCTATGTAGGTCTGTGCCCACTGATTCACTGCTTGTCTCTACTTCAATACACTACTTCCTCTGCTTCTTTACTAATGCTGCTCCTTACTTCTTAGTTTGCTGCCTCTGCTACCTCTCTTTTTGTTGCCCTGTATCTGTAAATGTACTCTCCCTCTGTTCTTCTCTGCTGTCCTTTGCCATCAATGACAACATTTCCAACAATGGTTTTTGTTTACTTTCTTCTAAATAAAAAATTAGTCTCAAGGATATAATTATTCATAAAATTTGCATTGTTTTAAGTATCTTTAATTATTCATAAAATTTGCATTGCTTAGGTATTTAGTTAACTAGATATTGAATAATAATGAACTGAATAATATATATAGTAATCTAAAAAGAAATGTTTAAAGATAAAATGATAAAGCTAAATTTATTTTTTACTGATAAAGATAATATATGTGCACATCACATATTATGAGTGTATATTTTTACCTCTTTTGTTATAGGGTTGTGGACATGTTTGTTAATCAACATTTTTAAATTTGAATATATTGGGTTATATTGGTCTATGAAACTCTAAGCATGGGTATAGGTACCCAATACATTATGTTATTGCATCATATCTTCCTGAATATCTTATAGAGATGAAACATGATCTACCCATAACAAGAGGATATCCACTAATAATACAGTAATGTACTCAAAAAATTAATTATTATATTTTAAAAACATCTCATTTCTCACTATTAAGTAAGACTATAATTCTTATAAGAATACAGTAGAGTTCCTGAATACGTTTTGCAATGCACCATCCTCCAATATTAACAAGCTAAAATGATATTATCAAGAGAATCTTGATTTGATATAATAGTGACTAGAAATTATGGAATAGGTTTGGATATAATGGGAAATTTTTAAAAATTTTAGAAACCTCTCGAATATCTTTGGCAACTAACTAATTATTAACAAATTTATATTAATGTTTTTACAGTTACCAACATACACAACCTTCAAGCAAGGCCTAATTAATATCTTCTCATAATAAAATAGAAAAATTTATATGTTCCTTTGGGCTAATTTAGAGTAGAAGAATGTATTCTATTAAATAAAATAGTCTTTATTACATTACAAAAATTTGGAAGTTTATGGAAAATAAAATTTGAAAACAAGGTGTAATTCTTTAAGTGAAATGGAGCATAAAATCATTTGATAAAAAATCTTTTAAATGAGCATCAAATTTTCATCCACATATTAAATCCATGTTTTGCATCTCTCTCTCTCTCTCTCTCTCTCTCTCTCTCTCTACGTACATTCAAAGACTATGTTATTAAAACACTATATTATTATATTGAATAAAAGAATGATATATGTGGGCAAGTGAAATTCAAATATTATACTAGAAAATAATATTATATACACTAAAACATTAATGTATATAGAGAAGTGTTACAAATTTATGTAGGGAATCGATACAATCCATAAACTGGTCCTTATGTATTGTTGGGAGACAACCCCATTACCCAACACCTTGCTCTATCCCAAAAAATGAACATAGAAACAACTCCCACAAAGCCAATCCCAATTCCAATCCCTAATGCTCTGAAAGATATTTCTTCATTTACATAGCTCAACCATCTTCTTTTAAGATCACTACCATTACCACTAACCATTGTTTTATTTGACTTCACATTTTTCTTGCATGGTGGTAGAACAAGCCCACATAAGCACTTATTATCCTAAAATGAAGCCACATTAAAAGTGTAAAATTGTTTCCTTGTTGGGATTGGCCCACACGGGATATTAGATGAAATATTTAGAGAAGCCATCATTGACAATTTAGAAAGTTCTGCAGGAATTTCTCCCTGTAATTTATTTTTTGCCAGGTTCAACTCTTCTAGAGTAGGTATGTCACCAAGACCTGCAGGTATTTTCCCTTCCAATTGGTTCCAAGCTAAATTCAACAATCACAAGTTATTCATACTTGCTATTCTTTCAGGTATTTTTCCAGAAATATTATTCATAGACAAATCAAATATCCTATCATTTTGCCACACATATGACATAATATATTCAAACCCTTTTATGTCACTGCCATTTCATAGTAATAGTTGGACCCTTGTGAAGATTTGTTTATTGGAAATCCCTGAAGTCTATCAAGATCAGATTTTATTTCTCCAATTAATCTATTGTTGGATAAATCCAACAAAAACAACTTTTTGAGACTTGTAATCCACTGAGGAATACTACCGTGAAGGTTATTATAAGAAACATTTAAAACTTGCAAGTCACTAGAATTGGAGAGGTATGGAGGAAGCTCACCTGTAAACCTATTGTGTCTTAAATTTAGTACCAAAGTTTGGTGCAATTAGACAATGATGAGGGCAAAGTCCCAGAAAAGTTGTTGGAAAAAGCAGAGAAAATAGTTAAATAAGTCCAATTGTAGATGCCTTTAATGGGGATCAATCCCTCTAATTTGTTTTTTGATAAATCTAATTCCTGAAGTGAAACTAAACCATTAATATTGTTAGGAATATAAAAACTATTATTATTGATGTAAAGTATACTCAAGACTTTTAATTGATCTAAACTATATGGAATTCAACCAGTTAATTTGTTTGAATCCAAAGATAAATATTCCAATGATTGAAGTTTTCCTATTGTACCTAGAATTAACCCCATAAAATTATTGTTTGAGAGTGAAAGGATTGTAAGTTTTCTTAATTTTCCTATTGTTCCTGGAATTACTCCTATCAGATTATTATTTAAGAGTGAAAGGCCTTCAAGTTTTCTTAAATTTCCTATTGTACTTGGAATTACCCCTGTCAAACTATTTTTTGAGAGTACAAGGGAATCAAGTTTTCTTAAATTTCCTAGTGTACTTGGAATTACCCATGTCAAACTATTGTTTGAGAGTAGAAGTTGTTCAAGTTTTCTTAAATTAGTAATGGCTTCTGTAATTTGACCAATTAATTTATTTAAAGACAAATCTATAGAGGTTAATTGGGTCAAATTGGCAATGCTGTTAATGTCATCCGTGAGCATATTGGAAGATAGATCTAAAGAGGTTAATTTGGTAAAATTGGTAATGCTTTGAGGTATGTTTGTGACTCCAAGATGGGAAAGAGTTAATTTCGTCAACATCGTCAAATTTCCAGTGGCTGTAGGTATGCTCCCTGTGACGTTAAGACCAAAGATATATAAATAAGAGAAGGGTAGACGAAATATTTCAAAAGGAATAGAACCAGAAATATGAAGGCTTGAAATGGATAGATGGGTAAGGTGTGTGAGATTACCGAGCCAATGTGGTATATTTCCCGACAAGTCATTGTGTTGGAGAAGCAAGTATTGTAGTTGCTACAACGAGCTCAACTCCAGTGGAATAGAACCCCCGAGCACATTCCAGCTGAGGTCCAATTCTGTTAGTGCTTTAAGTTGCCCAAACTCAGCTGGAATTCTTCCTGTCAACTGATTTTCAAAAAGATACAAGGAACGCAGTTTCTGCAATGCTTTCAGTTGGCCAAATTTAGCTGGAATTCTCCCGTCAACTGATTGACAGAAAGATCCAAGGAATGCAGTTTCTACAGTCGGCCCAATTCGGCTGGAATAGAACCATTCAGCTCATTCGAGCTGAGGTCAAGTGCTCGTAATTCTTTCAGCTACCCAAAATCAGTCGGAATTCTTCCTGTCAACTGATTATCAGAAACATCCAAGGAATGTAGTTTTTGCAGTCGGCCCAATTCGACTGGAATAGAACCGTTTAGCGAATTCGAGCTGAGGTCAAGTGCTTGCAATGCTTTTAGTTACCCAAACTTAGTTGGAATTATTCCTGTCAACTGATTGACAGAAAGATCCAAGGAACGCAGTTTCTATAGTTAGCTCAATTCGCCTGGAATACAACCGTTCAGTGCATTCGAGCTGAGGTCAAGTGATTGCATTGCTTTCAGCTTCCCAAACTCAGCTAGAATTCTTCCTGTCAAGTAATTGTCATAAAGATCCAAGGAACGTAGTTTCTACAGTCAACGCAATTCGCCTGGAATAGAACCCTTTATAGCAATGTCACTGAGCTCAAGTGCTTGCAATGAATTCAGCTGCCCAAACTCAGCTGGAATTGTTCCTATGAAAGAGTTACCAGATAGATCGAAGGTATTCAATAATGAAAGGCTGCTAAGAGATGATGAAAGACTACCTTACAATGCTCGTTCGAATACATATAGATCTTCATTGAAATCTGCATGAAGGTCAATGGTGACGATTATTGTTGTGTTTGGTGTGCAGCGAATGTCAAACCAGTTGGAGCAGATATTGTGGGAGTTGTGGGGCGTCTAGTTAGAGAGATTTCGAAATGGATTAGATGTGATGCACTCTTTGAATGACAAGAGAGAATTAGCGTCCCTTCGCTCATGAGCATCCATTGACATGAATTCATGTTCCTCCACCATAGAAATGGAATGCAGATTCCTCATAGACGATGCCACTGCAGGGAGAGAGGCAGCAAAGCAGAGAAGCATTAATGACATTATTAAGAGATTAAGAGCCATTTCTTCGTCTCCCATCTCTCAAATCACAAAACCCATGTTGAGGTGTTTGGTATCGATGGGGAGAATACATATTTATAGCTCTTTTCACGTGAATTCCACCGTAGAATTTGGTGATTGACTCATAACGAGGAAAGAGACTGAGAGAGTGTGAAATGCCCACAAATATGAGGGAAACCGAATGTCACATACACCAATATGAACACATAAAAAAAAATTACCTCAGTTAAGAACTACCATATACAAATATGGACTTTACAATTATTAACATAGTTTTGTGTTAAATTTCCGCATTTATATCATTACAACCTTTCATAAACGGTAATAATCATTCAATTATCATTCTGCTTGAATTATTTTTGGTACTCGCATTATTATTTATGTTGGGTTCAATACTAAGGTTGCATGAATATGTGTAAATTTATGCCACATGGCGACAATATATATATATTTCTTTTATTACTGCAATAAAACATTCCCAGCTACCACCGCTAACTTCGCTGGCACCTCTGACTAAATTTAAGAGTCGAGTACTGGATAATAACTCCAGAGTATAGCTAGGAAATTTCTTCAAAGTCTAGTGCGATTACCCTGTGATATCCACCGTGTGTTTTGACCCGATATACGACTAAGATTTTGGGCGGGAGTTGTCTTTAATTCTCTGCCAAAACCCTAGTTTCTTTCTGGCATATGACTGTGTATACTTACAGACTGTAACGAATCTCATTTTATTTGATTTTTCCGCTCCGCATACCTCTCAGCTCCTTTGAGAGAGACATGGCTCCGCCTCCGTTACTCTTACACAGTCCACCAAGGTGTGAGCTTCGGGTTTCATTTCCGCATGTCAAACTCCTCTTATTCAAGTTGGAAAAAATGAAAGATTATGATTGTATTTTGTCGTCGACTACATAGAGTTTTACTGGTTTCGACTTCTACATAACATGTATTCCTTTGTTATTTTATTTTGCTATTGGAAACAATGGTTAAATCTCTGTTTTCATTTGTTTTGTGTACTATACAAAATGTTATGAAACTTGGATTCTCATTTGAAGAAAATGCATTAACAAACTTCCTTTCTGTTTTTCTATTTCACCCTTGACGCAAGGTAACGGATTTGCCCTCTGCTAAAAAAATCTTACCTTTTTGGTTATGGAGCATGCGAAAGGTTCGAAGTTCCGCAAACTCGGTTATTTGGGTTCAGCCATCACGATATCGAATCTTTTTCTAGGTTTTTATACTGATACATTTTCCTTAACCGTCTTAGAGTTGATTCTTGTTTCTCATGGAATGCTGGAGATTAAATATTGATAGAATCTTTTCATTTTCGGTAGGAATTTGGACCGGTTTGTTTATTTACATATGATTGTTGTGAAGAGAAATTTCTAAACCGGACAGAGTTTTTGTAACTCATTTATTTCTCCTTCACAAAGGAATTTGCAATGTAAAAATTGACTCGTAATTGGACTTTCCGTTCGCGCCTCCATTTTTGTGGTTTCCTATAATACAACATAAAAAATATTTTCTTTATATCATGCTCTTACATCACTAAAGCAAATTTTTATACCGAACATGGCTCTCTATCCTCTTATATGTGACCTTCAGCCATGGTTATCTTAATGGAAACAATATTTACCGGTCTCTGTTTATAAATGGTTATGTCTATTGGGTAGAAACCCTTGGCCTGCTAATGCCATGAGATTTTTTTCCAGCTATTTATTTTATTCGGCATAGAAGGGTTTGTTAAAGAATTTATATGATTTCTCATTTCCATGCATACAATATTTTGAGTTGAATATTAAATGAGAAAAATGATTGATCTTGCTATATATTTCCTTATGTAGATTCTTTCTACTTCTTTTATGTATCCAAATCATTAAATTGGTGTCCAGACCACCATATCCTTAAGTCCGTGTATAGGCTAAATTTTAATGGTTGTGGACGATGTATCTTGGGTTTGGTTTTTACCCAGAACTAAGATCAACAGTCCATTTGACACTTTTAACATTCTATTCTGGTTATTTTAGGCATAAATAGAAGATAAAATTCTCACTTTATAGAACAAATAACTTATTTCTATTTATAAAAGTTTAACTATAATTGTCATAAACAATAGTAAATATGAAAGTATATGTGTAACTTTTTTGTACTCCGTTTTCCTGTTTTTTTCTTTGTTCATTATGTTCTCTGACAGTTATTGTTACAGGATCCTACTTTTTAGTAGAAACTATTATTTATATTTAGTTTTACTATTTCTAGCATCCTTCATAACAGAGAAAGACTAAATACTAATTTCAGATTGTTCTATCTTAAGCATTAATAACAGAGAAACAATAAATAATACTTTTAGATTTTGTTCCCTGTCTTAAGCATTTTTTTTTTTTTTAAATAACAAGATAATATCTTAACGTCTATATAACTGTGAACAAATTTCCATTTCAGTGAAAAATTACTCAGAATTCAAAGTAATACTTATCTATTTATAATATTCAAGTTGTGGTCCTCCCAATCATCAAGAGAGGCAATTATTTCCTCTTCTTGCCCCCGAGCCCAATCCTGGATGGTACGAGTTAATAGTGGATTACTTTTCTGCAATGACTTTTGTTAGCCATCAATAAAATTTTGTCATAACTAATGATGGCTAAAACAAGTCTTCCAGCCTTCAAGAAGCAAATTTGGAGAAAATCTGTGAGTTCTTGAAGCCTTGCTATCTCTCTTGTCCAAAAGATCCATCTCACTGATGCTTTCACTTAAAAATCCTTCAAAGAAGCCCTGCTGATTCAAAAATAAAATTGCCTTCAAAGCCATAATTCCCACCAGTTCTCCATTTCAAAGTATTTCCTTCATTTCACCCATTTTTCCCTCATTTTCCCTTCATTATCCTCCATTTCCTTGAAAGACCCCCTGAAACCATATAATTCCCCTTTATTTGGTTTTAAACCCCTTTTTCTAACTTATCAGAACCCATTTTAGGCCTTAAAAACCTTCATTTTTTCCTTTTCCGCCCATTTTAACATAAGGCCTTAAGTGCCTTTTCCTTAAGCCCTTAGCCCTTTCTTCACCACAAGACTGAGGCTTGTGACCACTCGCCTTCCCATCGGCCATCGGGATTTCGCTCCTTCTCGTTTCCGCTTTCCAAATTCTTTTCTCATTTCAATTCTGTCGGTATAATCCTGATCGTTGATCCCCTTGATCTAACGGTCCTCGCTCAATCGCCTCACAAGCATTCCTCCCGATCATATTTTACCAAAGCATCTCCATTGATATAATCTGAGTTGTTGATCTCCTTCATCGAATGATTATCACTTGTCCTTGCTATTTCACCTACCGATTAAACATTCCATTAAACGACAAGACAATTGATGTCATTGTTGGTCCCACCCGACTGTGCAATTTTTTCCATCACACTTGCTCACAACCATCGATCTGGATTGCCCAGATCGGACGGTCAACATTCCATTTCGCGTTCATTTCACCCAAACTCCTCCATCATGCAACTTCCACATGAAACCAATGGTTTTGAGGGGGACACACGTCGTCCTCTCAACTGTATCACATCCAATTCACATAATACCATAAACCACCTCGACCCTACGCGAAAACCACTCGCGATTTTCCGCAAAACCACTTATCATTAAATTTTGCACCCATATTTGAACTCAAACCTTGGTTTCTGTGCCCTTCTGCCATGAAACTCCTCTGCGCATTCTCCTCCTTCCACATTACTCTTCGCCCTTGCCGAACCCTCTGAAGCAGTTAGACCCATATAAAAACAGGTTTTATTTTGATTACTGGTTGTTTGTTGCAGGTTTTAATGGAGGATAAACTATGAAAGTCGTCCCACAACGAAATACAGTTACAAGGCCCAGGGTGACGATCCTCTAAGGCCTAATTGAATGAAAAAAGGGGACAAAGGGTAAATCTCCAGGTTTTTAGTCAATTTATTATGATCATTGACTGAATAATAAAACCCTCCAGCACAAAGAAAGCACTTGTCCATAGAACAATAAAGTCAAAAGGAGAACAGTGAAGAAAATCAAAGATTAAAGATGAAAATTAAAGTTTAAAGGTTAAGCATAAAATTTGAAGATCAAAGGCTTAATCTGCATTTTAATGAGATAAAGATGCAGTTTGAAGACAAAATATGATTAGAAAGGCCTTAAATCACAATCAATGGCCTAAATCAATGTTTAAAGTGACAAAATAAGGCAGATCAACAAAGGGACCGCTTCAAGTGCCAGATCGGTGAAGCAATTAGTCCCCCAGAAACCAAAAAATACCACCTACAAGCTTATTTGCCTCAAAAGCATACAAATTGAATGCACAGTTAGAGATATTTTTCCAAAGAATGCTCAAAAGTTATTGCTAGCCTACCAAATAAGCCTGAAAGTCAACAAAAGCAACTAAGTAGTTCAAAGAGTTAATGTAATGCAGAGTTAGACTTAAATACATTTTTCCTTGGCCCTTGCATGGTATCAAAGGTCAAAAACATTTACTCTGTCATTTATGAACCATTAGAGACCCCCTCTTTCACTCCACCTCCTTATTTACCTATAAATATTGTATGAGGAGTTCATTATTGTTGTTGGTTGGATTATTATTGAAGTGTAAGATAGTTGATGAAGTTGTTGAAGTGTTGTTGAGTAGTTGAAGAACACTAGGCAGAGAAGAGAAGTTTTGAGCTGTAAAGACCTGTTGGACTTGAAGTATGTAACTGATTTGAACATCAATAATACAAGTTGATTCGTGGGATCTTGGTCTACGTTAATGGTGATGTTTTTCCTTATTGTTTTTTCTTTTCTTATGTTTCACATGCTATCCATTTTCTCTGATAAAGAACAGAAAATTTAGAGTAGGATTTACTAAAAAGTACCCTATTTTTGTCTGAAAGCTTTGTCTTTATGTTTTCTTCTGCTAAGGTATGTTTAGAGGATTCTTAATTACCCTCTATATTTATCCAGCTTGTTGATTTAAGAATGATTCAATAGAGTATAAGCAGTGAAGAAATGTTGGTGAGCCCATGTCTTTCTGTGTACACCTTGAGATATTGTTTTTGAATGTTTTTTTCAAAGTTTGCTAAGTAGAGTTAATCCAGGGAAGTCTATGGTTTTCCCTATCCTCTGGCTAGTCTTTAAGAGTTTATTTGAAAGATACCTCGAGAATATGCCAAAAGTAGGCTAGAATCCAAAGTTTCTGTTTGATCTTAGGCTTATTATCCTTGTTCTCTTTCATGTTTTCTCCTTTTTGAAAGTAGTCTTAAGATTACTGGATTGTCATATGAAAAGTGTGCTTTAATAAAAGTTTGTCCAAAGAAGTCTATGGTTTGCCCTGTCCTTTGGCTTGCTTCAAATAGTTACCTTGAAAGGATTTTCTTGCTTTAGTGAAGTTAATAGATGCTTAATTGGTTGTTAGCTTTGCTTCTTTCATAACAGTTTAATGTTTCATATCACAATTCAATATAAAAGATCCTTTGATATAGATGACTTGCCCTATCGAAACCCTTGAATAATTATTGTATAATTAAATCCTTTTGCGACTCCATAGCCCAATGGGTTGATACTGTTTCTTGACCTATCCTTTCAGCTAAAACATTCTTCAATCTGCTCCCACCTTCACCCTTCAGTTAACTTCTTCAGTTAATGATGTCCATCCAAACCAAACAAAAAAACAAGTTCTCTGAGCTTCATAACTAGCCTAATATCATAAAAAAATCATAAAGATATATCCTTTGAAAACACTTAATAGAGAGATCCCTCTCTGAATCCTGGAAGGCTAGGTCCTAGGATTCTAAAGTGGTTTTGATGTGGCCCCCTGCAGCGTTTATTCTTTCCAATCTTGTAAATTATAGGGAGCCAACATAGTGGCGACCATACTAGGTAAATATACTAAGTAATAGATGAATTTAAAACTCAGAAAATACTATTCATAAAATGAATCAGATGTCTGCTAAGATTGGTTCCTGATTGTTGATGGTGGACAACAACCATTCCTAGAAAGCAAGTAAAAATCTTCCACTTGGTGACTCGACTGGTTTTCAGTAAGCCTACTGATTCCCTTTGGTTTTCCATAAACTCCACTGGGAAACTTATTTCATCATAAAAACATCATTAAAACCCAGTTAAGAGAACTTTGTGGATTAAGTTTTATTTCACAGATTATTTTGCCTTCAAAGACTGTCATACTTGGCTAAAATTTTCTCATTATTGGGTCTAAATCCTGTCTTCTAAAAGAATTCATTCTAGAGCCTATCCTGACCCAAATCCTCCTGAAATAGTTGACAATCCTAAAAGCCTTCTTACGAAATCTCCTACATCCAAAAACCCAACTATTATCAGACCCATTCACAGAGCAAATTCTGTCCCTAAAAATATTACAACTCTGCAAGATACCCAAGTTGAATTACCTTCCATAATAAATCCATCTAGAACTATGTCACTTAGTGGTATAGATCAAATAGACTTTGAGCCTGAAAATTCACAATATAATAGTAGCAAAGAAACCTCCTCATCTGCTCCACCTGATCTTCATTTCATTCATAACTTTGGTTTCTCTCATCCTAAATCTTCTCAACAGCCCCTAACTGGTCCAAACACTTTTGTTACACCCACTCATACATCCACTATTCAAACCACACCACCTCATCACCTTCCTGCATTTGTAAACCCCCCATTCCTCCCACAATTCCATATCATGGCAACATGGTATGCTCCCTTAGTCCTTCCTTTACCTTTAGTTGTTCTACCATAGGACTATCAGTCCAAGATTCCATTATATGGTGCTATTAGTTCTACTACAACTCAACAACATGTGGATAGAGTGAATGATTACTTTGACAGACAAGAAATAGATGATGAAAATGTGAAACTTAGGATGTTTTCTCAAAGTTTAGGGGGAGATGCAAGAAAATGGTTCAAAGCCTTAACCCCTAATAGTATCAATGACCTCCCCTCTTTTCATCAATTATTCCTAAACAAATGGGAAGTCAAGAGAAACCCCCTTAAAATCCTATCAAAATACAATGATCTTAAAAGGAGTGTCCAAGATTATTGCACTAGATTCAATAGTGTTTGTGATGCACTCCCTCCACAAATGAAACCCCCACAAGGCTTAGCTTTAATAAATTTTCCTGAAGGATTTGACCCATACATGTGTTATCAATTAACAGAGAGAGAACCCCTCACATTAAAAGATATGCAGAAAGGGTTAGTAAGCGTAGAAGCTAACCTTAATGCTAGAAGGGCTAGATTGAAAGCAGAGAAAAAGGTTACCTACAAAGATGAAGCTGGACCTTCCACATCAGACTCCAAAATTGATAATTTGGTCAGAACCATGGAGATGATGATGGAAAGAATAAACATTAATGAGAGAGTATATTCTAAAGAAAATCAAATAGCTCCTCAAAATAAAAATAAAAAACAAAATCAAAATCAGAACTTTAGAAGGAATCCCCCTCAAATTAGACAAAGAGGCCCTGATCAACAAGTCAAACCTCCTTTCCAATAGAATTATGTGGATGAAGAGGGGGAAAAAATAGAAGAAATAGAGGAAAATCACATGAACATGTTGGGAGTAAACAATGAGGATATTGTTTTCCTCAATGAAGAAGAACAAGTCACATACATACCTGATGAGGAAGAAGGCCTAGAATCAGAATATTATAAAATAGGCTTTGAAAATGCCATAATTGAAGTACACAAACAATATGAATTGATAAGTAAAAAGAACCAAGACACTCCCAAGAAAAGATCCTCTGAAAATTATGCTAAAAACAGCCTTGCAAATACTTACAAAAAGACAGCTGAAAACAATAACAGAATGGTTGAATGTTCTGATAAAAACAAGGGAAAAAACACCCAAATTCATGACAAACATAGTGGTGACCCTAGCAGCACTAGCACCTCAGCTAATGCTCCTAAAAAAACCATTTTAACTAATTTAAATAATAAAATCCAGTACGCTAATTTTGCTGAGAAAACAGTGACTAAAAAGGCTGAATTAAACATTTCCAAAACTCAAACTCCTTTCAACATAGAGAGTGAAATTGCCAAAATAAAAATCTCCATCCCTCTCACTGAGTTAGTCACTCAAGATGTATATAAAAGCTTTGAACATAGGAGATCACAATGACTCTGTTAACTTAAATGATGACAAACCTGAGCTTTTGTTTGGACCAAAAATTGAAGGAAAATTTCAAGGAGCAGTTCCTCCATTCTATGTCAGCTTAAACATCAATGATAACATTTTTCACAATGCAATGCTTGATTCAAGAGCATCACATAACCTAATTCCCAAAGTGATAATGGAAATATTAGGCCTTGAGGTAACCAGACCTTATAAGGATTTATACTCCTTTGATTCCAGCATAGTCAAATGCCTAGGCCTAATCAAAGATTTTTGTGTCAATTTAGCACAAATCCCAGCCAAAATTTTAGTAATGGACATTGTTGTGGCTGATATACCCCCTAAATATGGCATTCTTCTTTCAAGATCTTGGGGTGCTAAATTGCAAGGCACAATGCAAATGGATATTATGTATGCCACCATCCCTATCTTCAGTCAACCTAGAAGACTTTATAGGGAAACACACATGAAATACATGGTGAGTAGCCAAGAAAGACCAGAAAACTCCCCCTTTATTCTATACATACTGACATTGACTCATTCATTCTTTACAATGATGAGATTCCTAATGAGCAAGGGTTAGAAAATGAAACATCCACCAACATAATGGTAGTTATAGAAAAAGAGGAAGGGAAAGAAAAATCATACAAACAGTTTGTTATTTCAGAAAATCACAACAAAAAAATTAAAGGTCTTGAGCTACAAAACGGTCATCAAAATTGTGCCAATCCTAACAATCAAAGATAAATTCCTCAATACATTGAAAATATTGAGGAACGAGACACAAATAAACATAGTGCAGATCATAAAAAAGAACACAATGATGATCAAAATAAGCAAAACAGAGAGGATAGGAAGGAAAGTGATGATGAATTGGAAAACAGTGCTCTTTGGAGCATGAGTTTTGATGGGTATTTTACTAAAACTAGTGTGGGAGCAGGCATATGGGTGCACAATACTAAAAACAATCATGCTTAAGGTCATTCATACAGATTAAACTTTCACTGCACCAACAACATAGCAAAATATGAAGCACTCCTCTTAGGACTACAATTGCTTTAAAATATAGGAGCCAAGAGGATAATAGTTCATGGAGATTCAGAATTGATAATTAGGCAAGTAAATGGGGAATATACTGCCAAACATACCAGACTAACATCCTATAGAGATGATGCCATGGACTTATTAAAGTCATTTGCTGAATTCCAACTTAATTTTATCCCTAGAAACCAAAACATTCTTGCCAATGGATTAGCCTTCGCTGCTAGTACCTCTCTGAAACCTTATGAAAGCAAACAATACTCAGTTCAAGTCAAATATAAACCAGCAGTCCCAGACAATGAAAAATACTATCAAGTTTTTGAAGGAGATAAACAAATAGAATACTTCCTACAGTCCAGAAATGAATTTGAAATGCCAAATTCAAATTCAGAGTATGAACAAGACTGTCCTACTAAGGAAACATCACTTTTTAAAGAAGAAAAATTTCCTGAGATTATTGATATAAATCTGTTAACCAAGGTATCCAAACATAAAATAAAGAACTACACAGATTTAGGAAAAGAAGATCTAGAGGTGTTGCAATCCAAAATTGAAAGCTTTCCAAAGGGATTGGTACCCTTAGAAGAATTGTTTGACTTTAATGATGTTGAGAAAAGGCCAAAAATAAAACCTACTGAAGCTGAAGTAGAAGAGTGCAATATAGGTAATGAAGAAAAGCCTAAAATGATCAAATTATCCAAGACACTGCCAGCTCACATCAAACTGAAATATCTTGAACTGTTTAGAGAATTTTATGATGTGTTTGCATGGAGTTATGAAGATTTAAAATCGTATGATACAAAAATAATTTAGCATAAGGTACCCCTTAGAGAAAACCATAAGCCTTATAGAAAAAAATTGCGCAGAATCAACTCTGTTCAATTACCTCTGGTAGAGAAAGAAATTAGAAAAATGTATGATGCTAGAATTATACTCCCTGTGAGATACTCAGAGTGGGTATCTAATCTTGTATCAGTTAGGAAGAAAACAAGAGAAATAAGGCTTTGTATTGATTTTAAAAACTTAAATAAAGCCTCCTTAAAGGACAACTACCCCTTGCCCAAAATGGATCATATTTTATAAAGGATAGTAGGTTCCAGAAGAATTTCTTTGCTAGATGGCTTCTGAGGATACAATCAATTATTGGTACACCCTGATGATCAACTTAAAATAGCCTTTACTACTCCTTGGGCAACTTTCATGTATGTGAAAATGCCTTTTGGATTAATGAATGCTGGTGCCACAATCTAGAGAGCCATGGATATTGCATTCTCAGAAGAAATAGGTTACTTCATTGTGATTTACTTAGATGACATCAGAGTCTATTCCAAAACAGATGAAGAACACCTAATACACCTAAGGAAGGTCTTTGAGAAGTGCAGAAAATATGGTTTATCCTTAAATCCCAAGAAAACACTGTTTGGTCTTCAAGAAGGTAAACTTCTTGGACATATCATATCTGAAGAGGGAATAAAGATAGACCAAAAGAGGATTGAAGGTATATTGCAAATCAATCGTCGTAGAAACATCAAGGAACTCCAATCTTTCATTAGAAAGATTAATTTCTTGAGAAGGTTCATACCCAACCTAGCTGAACTCCTTAGAAACATGACAAATATGGTTAAAAGAGAAGAAGGAGTTAAATGGACCTTAGAAGCAAAGAAATAATTTGAGCTGGTAAAACAAGCACTTACTAAAACACCATTTCTCATTAGTCCTAATTTTACAAAAGAATTTTTCTTATTTTCATTTGCATCAAAACACACAATGGTTGTTCTTCTCCTACAGAAAAACAAAAAGGAACAAAAGCAGCCTATTGCATTTTTCAGTAAGGCATTAAGAGATGCACCTTTGAAGTACAACATAATGGAAAAACAAGCATTTGCCTTGGTCAAAGCTTTAAAAGACTTTAGAGTTTACATTTTATAGTTGCACATAATAGCATTTGTGCTTCATTCAGCGGTAAAAGATATCTTAACACAAGATCTTGATGGCAAAAGAGGAAAGTGGATTGTTGTAATATTGGAATATGATTTAGAAATCAAGCCCACTAAGCTCATCAAAGGTCAAGGACTAGCAAAACTTATGGCTGAATCCAACTTTCAAGCTCTTGATATAAACATGTTTAATACATTAGATGAACAGGAGGAGTTGGCAACTCCACTTATTGAAGATCATTTTCTTAATTCATCTTGGTATGTGGATATTTTGTATGTGTTGTTTAATATAAATGTCCCTCCTAGGTTTTCTAAAACAAAGGCAAGGTTTTTAAAGTTAAAAGCTGTAGATTACTGCATTTTGTATACATGTTTATATTGGAAAAATGCTAGTGGGTTATTGCTTAAATGTTTGCCTGAGAATGATGCAGATAAGATCAAGCATGAGTTCCATGAAGGAGAATGTGGAGGCCACCTTTATTGGAAGACAACACTGAAAAAAATCCTTAGATCTGGCTATTACTGGCCCACCCTCATTCAAGATATCCACAAAATGGTCATTTCCTGTCACAAATGTCAAATTTTTGAGAGCAAAAGAAATTTTCTTCCCTTACCTCTGCAACAAATCACTGTTGAAGCTCCTTTTCAACAGTGGGGTCTAGACTTCATTGGGGAAATCCATCCTATCTCATCTATCCAACACAAATGGATCCTCACAGCAACGGATTATTTTACCAAATGGATAGAAGTCATCCCTTCTAGGAATGCCACAGACTCAGTCATCATTTCATTTCTTGAAAATCATATCCTGTCTAGATTTGGTTGTCTTAGGAAGATTATCACCAACAATGCTGCTCCATTTGGATCCAAAAATATGGTTGATTTATGTTATAAATATTAGATTATATTGGGCCATTCTACAACTTATTACCCTTAAAGTAATTGGCTAGAAGAATTCTCAAATAAGAGTTTGTTAAACATAATAAAGAAATTGCTGGAAGAGAATAAAAAATCATGGCGTAATAA
The DNA here is from genome assembly GCA_034641835.2 of Pinus albicaulis. NCBI lineage: Eukaryota > Viridiplantae > Streptophyta > Pinopsida > Pinales > Pinaceae > Pinus > Pinus albicaulis. The sequence continues at coordinate 203,015 of JAXQQM020083014.1, forward strand.
GCTAGTGCATGCTCTTTGGGCAGATAGGCTGACAGTTAAAAATTCAATCAGAATGTCCCCTTATCAGCTAGTTTATGGAGCAGATGCAATATTTCCAACCAGTCTAGGAGTGTCAGTCATGAAGTTGATCCAAGAAGTGTAGTCCGAGGGAGATGACATGACAAGAAGAATAAACCAGATTGTATAATTACAACAAACCAAAGAGGAAGTATACAAAAGAGCACAGCAAGTACAAGAAAAAATCAAGAAGTTGTTTGATAAAAGAACAAAGGAAAGTGATTTTAAAATTGGTGACAAGTTTTGAAATGGGATTCTAGGAAAGAAGATAAGGAAAAACATGGAAAGTTTGAAAATTTATGGAAAGGCCCTTATCTCATTCAGTCTGCTATAGGAAATAATGCATTTTTTCTTCAAGATATGGATGCAGCTGAACTTTTTGGAGGTCCTGTCAATGGTAGGATGCTCAAACATTATTTTTGTTAAGGTTTTTGTTCAAAGTTCTTTTCAATTCATTGTAAATAACACTGCTTAAAAGAAAGTTTAAATATGAAAAATAAAAAAAACAAGAGAAAAAGAGAAAAGAGGGCAAATAGAAAGAAGAAAAGGTACAACCCCATACGAAAAAGAGAAAAATATGAAAGTATGCAAGCTCAAGTGCCACTGCTTTGAGAAACTGTTATTCAGTCATACAGCCTAATCATGACTGAATAAATTTGAATTTATGCTGATAGTTTAGTAAAGAAGATTTTCCAAACTGTACAACCTTGGCTTATTAGTAGAATAGATTAGGATAGAAAAATAAGATGGTTCTAAAATTCTCAAAATCTGAACCAAGGAAAAAGAAAAGATAGCTCTAAACAGATCAAAATTAGAGTTGGAAAAGAAAGAAGGATGATTCATAATTTTCAGATCTTAAGCCTTCACAATTTTGTTTTAATTTTCTGCAAATAAAGTCCATGTGCAGCTTGTACATATAGCCATAGACACCATAGCATATTAGATAGTTCAATCCTATTTTGACTCTGTTTAAAATTTTTGTTTTAGAATAGAGAGAATGCAGATCTATCAAACAATTTAATCTTGACAGATAGTAGCATAGGTAGAGAATTGTTGAGTTCAACTGTTTAATCTGAACTCATGGAAGTTATAAGGGTAGAAATAGATCAGTTTTTCCTATTTTTGAAAAGAATAAAATGTTGATGTAAAATGGTTTGCAAGTCCAAGTGCACCCTATGAAGAAAAAATGCTAGGAAGTAGGCTGTGTAGGTAGAATGTTTGGGAGAAAATAATTTTTTTGATACAAATACTGATCATCTTTTTAAGCAGCATGATCAAAGAAGAAAGAGGTTTTCAAAGTGCAAAAAAATACAAAGGCATTGGTCTACTTTCTAGAGATTTATCTCTGAGGTTTTTGACACCTCCAAGGAGCTACCCTCCCCAAGTGGAGCCACTGTTAGCCATCAATAAAATTTTGTCATAACTAATGATGGCTAAAACAAGTCCTCTAGCCTTCAAGAAACAAATTTGGAGCAAATCTATGAGTTCTTGAAGCCTTGCTATGTCTCTTGTCCAAAAGACCCCTCTCACTGATTTTTTCACTTAAAAGTCCTTCAAAGAATCCCTGATGATTCAAAAAGAAAACTGCCATCAAAGGCATAATTCTCATCATTTCTCCATTTCAAAATATTTCCTTCATTTCACCCATTTTCCCATCATTTTCACTTCATTATCCTCCATTTCCTTGGAAAACCTCCTAAAACCATATAAATCCCTTTTATTTGGTTTTAAACCCCTTTTTCTAACTTATCGGAACCCCTTTTAGGCATTAAAAACCTTCATTTTGGCCTTTTCCGCCCATTTTAACATAAGGCCTTAAGTGCCTTTTGCTTAAGCCCTTAGCCCCTTCTTCACCACAAGACTAAGGCCTGTGACCACTTGCCTTCCCATCGACCATCGGGATTTTGCTCCTTCTCGTTTCCGCTTTCCAAATTCTTTTCCCATTTCATTTCCGTCGATATAATCCTGACCGTCGATCTCCTTGATCTAACGGTCCTCGCTCCATTGCCTCACTAGCCTTCCTCCCGATCATCTTTTACCAAAGCCTCTCCACCGATATAATCTGAGCCATTGATCTCCTTCATCCAATGATCGTCACTCGTCCTTGCTATTTCACCCTCCCAATTAAACATTCCATTAAACGGCAAGACAACTGACGTCATTGCCAGTCCCACCCAACCACGCAAGTCTGTTCGTCATGCTCGCTCACAACCATCAATCTGGATTTCCTGGATCGGACTGTCACCATTCCATTTCACGTTCGTTTCAACCAAACTCCTCCATCATGCGACTTCCATGCGAAACTGACAGTTTTGAGGGGGACACACATCGTCCTCTTGACCATATCGCGTCCAATTCGCATAATACCACAAACCACCTCGACCCTGCATGAAAACGACTCACAATTTTTCGCAAAACCGCTTATCATAAATTTTGCACCCATATTTGAATTCAAACCCTGGTTTTTGTGCCCTTCCACCATGAAACTCCTCTATGCATTCTCCTCCTTCCACATTACTCTTCGCCCTCGCCGAACCCTCTGAAGCAATTAGACCCATATAAACGTGGGTTTTATTTTGATTATTGGTTTCTTTTTGCAGATTTTGATGGTAGATAAACTATGAAATCCGTTCCACAACAAAATATAGTTGCAGGGCTCGGGGTGACAATCCTCTAAGGCCTAATTGAATGAAAAAATGGGACAAAGGGTAAATCTCCAGGTTTTTAGTGAATGTATTATGATCATTGACTAAATAATCAAACCCTCCAACACAAATAAAGCACCTGTCCACAGAACAATAAAGTCAAAAGAAGAACAGTGAAGAAAATCAGAGATTAAAGATGAATATTAAATTTTAAAGGTTAAGCATAAAATTTGAAGATCAAAGGCTTAATCTGTAGTTTAATGAGATAAAGACACAGTTTGAAGACAAAAGATGATTAGAAAGGCCTTAAAGCACAATCAATGGCCTAAATCAATGTTTGAAGTGACAAAATAAGACAGATTAGCAAAGGGACCACTTCAAATGCCAGATCGGTGAGGCAATTAATCCCCCAGAAACCAAAAAATGCCACCTACAAGCTTAATTTCCTCAAAAGCATACTAATTGAATGCACAGTCAGAGATATTTTTACAAGGACAGCTCAGAAGTTATTGCCAGCCTACCAAATAAGCCTGAAAGTCAACAAAAGCAACTAAGTAGTTCAAAGAGTTAATGTAACGCAGAGTCAGACTTAAATACATTTTTCCTTGGACCTTGCATGGTCTCAAAGGTAAAAAACATTTACTCTGTCATTTATGAACGATTAGAGACCCCCTCTTTCACTCCACCTCCTCATTTACCTATAAATATTGTATGAGGAGTTCATTATTGTTGTTGGTTGGATTATTATTCAAGTGTAAGATAGTTGCTCAAGTTGTTGAAGTGTTGTTAAGCAGTTGAAGAACATTGGGCTGAGAAGAGAAGTTTTGAGCTGTAAAGACTTGTTGGACTTGAAGTATGTAACTGATTTGAACATCAATAATACAAGCTGGTTCATTGGATCCTGGTTTATGTCAATGGTGATGTTTTTCCTCACTGTTTTGTCTTTTCTTATGTTTCACATGCTATTTATTTTCTCTGATAAAGAACAAAAAATTTAGAGTAGGATTTACTGAAAAGTGCCCTATTTCTGTCTGAACACTTTATCTTTATGTTTTCTTCTGCTAAGGTATGTTTAGAGGATTCTTAATTGCCCTCTAGAGTTATCCAAATTTTTTATTTAAGAATGATTCAATAGAGTATAACTAGTGAAGAAATGTTGGAGAGCCCATGTGTTTATGTGTACAACTTGAGATATTGTTTTTGAATGTTCTTTTCAAAGTTTTATAGGTAGAGTTAATCTAGGGAAGTCAATGGTTTTCCCTGTCCTCTGGCTAGTCTTTAATAGTTGCTTTGAAAGATCCCCTGAGAATATGCCAAAAACATGCTAGAATCCAAAGTTTCTGTCTGATCTTAGGCTATTATCCTTGTTCTCTTTCATGTTTTCTCCTTTTTGAAAGTAGTCTTGGGATTACTGGATCGTTGTCTGAAAAGTGTGCTTTAATAAAAAAATTTCCAAAGAATTCTATGGTTTGCCCTGTCCTTTGGCTTGCTTCAAATAGTTACTTTGAAAGGCTTTTCTTGCTTTAGTGAAGTTAATAGAGGCTTAATTGGTTGTTAGCTTTGCTTCTTTCACAACAGTTTAATGTTTCATATCACAATTCAATATAAAAGATCCTTTGATATAGATGACTTTCCCTATGGAAACCCTTGAAGAATTGTTGTACAATTAAATCCTTTTGCAACTCCATAGCCCAATGGGTTGATATTGTTTCTTGACCTATCCTTCCAGCTAAAACATTCTTCAATATGATCTTACCTTCACCCTTCATTTAACTTCTTCAGTTAATGATGCCCATCCCAACCAAAAAAAAAAACAAGTTCTCTGAGCTTCATAACTAGCCTAATATCATAAACAAAGCATAAATATTACTGTGGCACCACTCCAGAGGTTTAAAGGCTACAACTCTGTCGTAGCAAAAAGCATGCTACTTAAGAAGGACTCACACAACCATGCATGTTTAGAAAAAATAAATAGAGTAGAATGAGGAAGTTACCCGTAGGTCCTACGGTTGAAGCAGATCCCGCAGGGTTCAAACCCCCAGCAACCGTCCTTCCTTCTTAACCTGAAAGACAAGAAGAAACAAGCACGAAGAACTGGTTGTACAACATATATCTACTCTAAATGTTAGTGAAATCCATATAAAACATCAGATAAACCATAATGAATGCTTAAATAACAATATTCTCATATATGTAAGCAAACACTAACACGTATATTTCGGGAACAAGATGGTACTTCTGTATTATAAATAGCATGTACAGAAATAACGAGTGGAGAGATCACCTGAATCCTTCCACAATCTTCGAGCAGATCGTCATCTGGATCCGTCCCGCCCTTGCCTCACTAAGACTCCTTCCAAACTGGTGCATACGAGATGACATATAAAGGGATGTGTATCTCAAGGAAACAAGGGTTTCCTCCAATGAACTGGAAAAGTGCAGGAGGCACGGGGAATCAGACTTGGATAGGGAATACCAACAGAGTATAATATCAATAATTCTCTCTCTCCCTTAGGCCATACACATGAGGGGTTTTTATACTCCCTCCAAGTAGTTTCAACAATTGGAAACAGTTGGCCACGTGCTGGGGTGGTTGAACTACCTGAGTAACCATCAACCCAGCCCGAAAATAGGGAATTTTTATATATTTTTTCATAATTTTAATGGCATACGCAGAAAAGTGCAGCTGGACTCGCGTATACACGCGGAAAAGTACGGGCATAATCGCGTATGGGGATTTTTACAGTGTTTTTAAGTGAATTTGTCCAAGTATGTAGGAATGGGTGCCCAAAGCCATAAAAGCAATCATGAATCATATGAAGGTGAGAAATGATGCTATAACAAAGATATATCCTTTGAAAACACTTAATAGAGAGATCCCTCTCTGAATCCAGGAAGGCTAGGTCATAGGATTCCAAAGTGGTTCTGATGTGGCCCCCTGCAACGTTTATTCTTGCCAATCTTGTAAATTACAAGAAGCCAACAACATCAGGATGCCCAGTCCAGTCTGTACCAGAAAATAATTTCTTTCTCAAGGATTTCTGTGTAGAAATTATATAAATTATGTGTTATATGTCCAATATTCTCGTGATATCACACTATTTTAACTTCATGGAAAATATAGAATCTATTCCACCATTGATCATCACATGCGGAAATTAAATCAATTGCAATGCACACATGAAACAATAAAAATTCACACACATTAACACAGTGATTTAATGGGAAAGCCTGAAGTTGAAAACCCCAACTATCTGTATATAATATATTTCATAGAGATCATGTAAAAATCCTCATACAAAGCTGAACATGTCAAGCTCTTAGTACAATACAATTGCTACACACTAATCAAGCCCGATTTTGCAAATCCATGCACTGATATTTGCCACCTGCTAGCCTGCCTCCAATGTGCAATCCCTGCTGAACAATGGCTCTGAATGAGTTCGAATTCCTCCAAGATTGACTGTGCAATACTCATTGGCATCTCCACTGAGTGTTGGATGCAATCAATGCATCACTATAGTCACAACTGATAGTCACACTTGCTCTTTTACCTATCTCTCCACTGGTCTCCACTAAAACTGCCATGCACTGTAGTTAACTGATGTATTCTTCAGTTGATTAATGAGTTATTATTTAGTGAATTAATGAACTAATTAATTCACACCACTCTCACTAGTGTATCAATCAGTTAGACTAGATACAACTAGCTCAACTGAGTCTAACTGAGTTAAACTAAATACAACTCCACCAACTACTTCTATAACTCCACCAAACTATGTCACATGAGTTCTAACTGAAGTCCTCATGCATTAGCTCCAGTAAACCCTCAGGAATAGCGTAATTCCTTCTGTCAACTGTTGTGCCACATCTGTGCACTTAACTGAAGTGCTCCAAGAGAATAAGATAATGTTTAGAGTCCAAATATTATTAAGAGTTAATAATATTCGACATATCTATTTTTAGACTGGCAATCTAAAAATAGATTCCGCCCAATATGTCTAAAAATAGAAGTCCATCTATTTTTCCAACTTGACCAACCATCCACAAATAGCATCCTGCAACTCATAGAATATGATCGACATGTCTATAAATAGACTTTGCACAGGCATCTAAAGGCCCACTTGCGAAGGCGACTCTTTTCACTAAGCTCATCATCTTGTTGAATCTCAACAACTCCCTCTCGACAAGATGGGGATTACTCTGCCACCGATCTTGTCTCTATGGTATTCGAATTTTCTCTGGTGAGTGCCTTCCTTCGAATATACGCACCAGATCCTACATGGGAATGTGAAAGCAACATGATCTTCGCTACACACAATCTACGTATGGGTAGTTTTTAGATGTCAATATGTTTAGATCTATCATGAAAAGCTGGATTAGCCGAGAGGTTTAATGCAACTGCAATTAATACGATATATCACGGTGGGATCTAGTGGTGAGCTAACTCGACCAGGTGTTACACCATTTTTTGGTCATCTAACTTTTCATCATTAGATGGACCCAAGTACACCATGTAAGACCAGTTTTACCCCAAGTAAAGCTGCTTTCACTATGTTAATTAGGAAACCCCAAAAGGAATAATTAATTAAACCATAATTTAATTATTATTCCCAGTCATGTTTAACCCAAAAACAAAGAAATTAATGAGATGAACCCATAGTTATCTTATTATTTTCTAGGAATAATTATTTAATAATATTCCTTGTTAAATATGACCAAATCAACCACCATTAATCAAATAAATCATTATTTATTTGATTATATCCAAACCACTTCCTTAAAAAGATAAATAAATCATTTATTTATTTATTTTTCACTAATCAAGGGATTTGACCCAAGTCAAACACCCTTTCCCTCCAACAAATAATAATAAAATATCCCATAGAGGTGGATCTAGATGTGATTAACATTATTTTAATCATGCACCAAGATCTAGAAAGACCCAATATTTTGTTATAAATAGGAGGGTTTTCCCCATCATTCTTCACCTTTTGTTGCCTATTAGATCACTCTGGATCTATACACTTGGTCTCATTTCTACCATTTTGCTCCCATTGAGCTCTACTTTCTGCATTGGGTTTTCTACATCTACGAGAGAGAGAAAGCTTAGATCTGAAGTGCTGAGGACTACAAAGAACCCATCCCATTGAGGAGATCTGGATACACCTTCTTGTTTCCTCCCAGGTGCCCCGTAATATAAAAATTCATTCAAAAATCGTGTTCTTGTCTTGTCTGTTGGATGCATGGAGCAAACTCTTTACTTTACTGCTTAATGTCTTTCCATTTATAGATCTGTTTGTTGCAGCACTTTAACTACTAATTGCAGATCTGAAGATGTTTTGCAGCCATTATTGTTGTTAGGGCTATTAGTTATGCGTAGCTAAAGTGGTTCTTTTTCGTACGCTTCGACAAAGAATTCATACTAACACCAGGATCTTCCTCATCCATATAACCTCACATGCAGCCAAAATTGCTACCATGTACTTGGCCTCCACTGAACTGAGTGCCACAAATCTTTGTTTCCCGCTGTACCAAGAAACTGCTGTAGATATGATATTGAAAATCCCTCCAGATGTGCTCTTTCTGTCCGTTGGGCTTCCTGCACAATCTGCATCCGTGAAGCCATGCATGTTCACCTCATCCGACTGTCTGTACCATAGTCCATATCTATATGTGCCCCTGAGATACCTTAGGATATGCTTGCCTACCTTCCAAAAGAGCTTGGTAGGCTTAACCATCGCTTGTGAAAGCTGGTTCACAGCATAACATATGTCGGGTCGTGTATTGACTAAATACATGAGCGAACCAACCAACTGTCAATAAGCAGTGGCATCCAGTACCTCTGCTGATGTAGCATCCTCTTTCCTCCAACCACCAGGAAGAGTGTCGATAGGCTTGCACCCTTGCATGTGAAACTTCTCTAGTATCTCCAGGGCATACTTTCCTTGAGACACAAATAGTCCACCCTTCTGCTGCCAACTTTCCAATCCCAGGAAATAATGAAGGAGGCCCAATTCCTTCATCTCAAACTCCTTTACAAGATCTACCTTGCATGAGTGTATCAACAGTTCATCACCTGTTAGGATTAAATCATCTACATAAAGCACAATGATCAAAAGCTTACCCTCCACCACAATCTGGTATAGGTTAGGATCAACCTCACTCTTGGTGAAACCAAGTCCGGTGAAATAACTGTCTATCGATGTGTACCAAGCACGAGGTGCTTGTTTCAGCCCATACATCACTCTTTTGAGCCTGCACACATGCGACTCGCTGCTGAAGATTTCAAATCCTTCAGGTTGCTCAATGTACACCTCCTCCTCAATAACTCCGTTGAGGAACACAGTCTTCACATCCATCTGATGAATTTGCCAACCCATCTGCGCTGAGAGAGCAAAGATGGTCCGTATGGAAGAATACCTTGTGACAGGTGCAAATGTTTCTTCATAGTCAATCCCCTCGATCTGTGAGAATCCCCTGGCAACAAATATGGCCTTGTACTTCTCGACGCTCCGGTTAGCAGCTTTCTTCACTTTGTAGATCCATCTCGAACCTACCACTGATTTCCCTTCTGGCCTTGGGACAATCTCCCATGCACTATTTCTGACAATCAAATCATACTCTTCCACCATGGCATATACCCATGCGGGATCCTCCACAGCTTCCTCGAAAGAGGATGGCTCTGTCACGATACACTTTCTCATTAGAGCCATGTATCCAGTAAATTGGTCAGGTGATTGTCTCTGTCTGCGATGTGATGTAGGTGCTCCTACATTCTGCACTGCATCAAGATTCAGTCACTCAGCTTCTGTAGTGTGCTTCCGCCCTCTAATGTTTGGCGTTGCATGAGTGGTTTCTTCCACTCCAAAGACCTCCTCTTGTGGCTGATCCACATCCTGAGGCTCATCTTTAGGAACTAGTAGCTCCTCATCTGCATGCAAGTGTAGCTCCCTCTCAAGCGACAACTTCATGGCTTTCCCCTTATGAAATTTGATATCCTGCCGCACAAGAGTCATTCGACTATCTAGAAAATACACACGATAATTGTGGGGTGTTTCTGTGTACCCCACAAATATCCCAACCTCTGTGGTCAGCTCTAGCTTCTTCCTGGCATCCTTTGTCACATGAATGTAAACAAGTGAGCCAAAAATCTTCAAATGATAAATATCAGGCTTCTTACCAGAAAACGCCTCTTCAGGTGTACTCATGCCAAGTACTCTATGAGGACAACGGTCTTGCACATAAACCGCAGTATTGCATGCCTCAGCCCACAAGTGTATGGGAAGGCCCTGATCATGCAACATCACACGTGCAACACCCACATTCGTTCTCTTCTTTCTCTCCGTGACCCTATTCTACTATGGGTTATGAGGCGCTATGAGTTCTCTTCGAATTCCTTCTTTGCTGCAGAAGTCTTTGAATTCGCCAGAGATGTATTCACCACCATTATCACTCCTTAAAGCTTTTACCTGCTTCCCTGACTCTTTCTCAACCAGTGCCTTGAACTCACAGAACTTTGAGTATGTCTCACTCTTCTTCTTCATGAAGAAGATCCAGCACTTACGAGAAAAGTCATCAACAAATATCACATAATACCTGTGCTTTTCTGTTGAAGCAACTAAGAAAGGTCCACACACGTCTGTGTGAATTCTCTTAAGGATCGTCATGGTGCGACTATCCTTCTCATGAAAGGTGGTCTTCACATATTTTCCCAAAGTACATGTTAATTTAGGAACATTTTCTATGCCATTTCAGATTAGGGCACAATACTGAAGCAGATAGAACATACTAATAGATCAATGGAAGAAAATCCAGAACAGAGATAATGAATGGTGGCGTTACGACGATCAACAAGATGCTTCTACCAGCAAATTCTCCAATAGGTCATTCAGCCAAGCGTGTCACACATAACCCCAGAACAACCCAAATAAAGAACAGTCCATAGATATTTTGCTCTAACGTCACCCAGAGAGAGAGAATTCCTCCACACAATATGTGTCAAATGAACTCTAAGTCTCTCCAATATATAGGAATCTTTGGGGGTGTGTGACACGTCCCTTAAGATATTTAAGTCTATATTTTATTCTAGGCTGACCTAGCACATAAGTGGAATAAATTCAAATTATATGTTTTGCTCATCTGATCAAGATGATCTTTAGATCAATCTTACACCTCTCCAAAAGAGGAATCCAATAAAAATATTGGGATTGTCATCTGAGCAACACAACCTAGAGTATGGACCTATTTGTCCAATTTTAACACTCCCTCTCAACTAGGGAGAACTCCGTCCACAAGTGCAATCCAAACATCGTGCATCATCCCGCCGTAACTTGCTTTGTTGGCCTCTTTATTTCAGAATAGAAGTGGGTCAGTCACAAAGACATCATTCCCAACTGACTAATTCAGCCCAGAGGTCAAAACCTCTATCAGAATAACAAAGAGTCTCCAACCAACCCAAAGTTGGTTCATCTGACCCGAAGTTAGGCGGAGGTCCGAGACCTCACAAGACTTGATCCTAGATAAAGTGGTTGGATCGTGCCATCCTAGATAGAGAGTACGACAATCTCTGATGTGTCCATCAGTCTTTGCTACTAGTCTCTAGCTTTTACCACCTCATTGGCCAAATGAGAGGTACTTCCCATGAGCCCTGGACTCAATGGGTAGGATGCATACGGGGCACAGATAATGAGAGGTGAACCAACTCAATAATCACAACAGTGGGGTCCAAGCACACCAACAAGGTTTGGCAAGCCAAGCCTTGTGGTTGCTCATAGCTTCGAGAAGCTGTCCCCAAAGCCCCTCTAGAGCTCCTCGAGCTCATCGTCCAACATGACCCACATCATAGGGTCATTCCATGATACCAAGACTCTCACGGAAGGTTAGGAACTTGACCTTCCCTAGGGGCTTAGTGAGAATATCCGTGACCTGCTCATCAGTTCCTATATGATCGAGCCTTATGGCGCCTTGCTGTACCATATCCAAGACGAAATGGTACCTGATATCAATATGCTTGGATCGGTTGTGTAACATAGGATTCTCAGTCAAGAAAATCCCACACTGATTATCACAGAGTATCACCGTGGTATCTAGCACATGCTCGAACAACTCACTGAAGAGCTTTCACAACCATACTGCTTCACAATAGGCCATACTTGCTGAAATGTATTCGGCCTCAGCAGTGCTCAAAGCCATCGACTTCTGCTTCATGCTCATCCATGAGATCGAAGCAAAACCAAGATTGAAACAACATCCCGATGTGCTCTTATGATCCACCACACTGCCAACCCAATCAGCATTAGTATATCCAAGGAGTGTCACACTCCCGGCAGTGTATCTCAACCCATGGTTTATCGTGCCCCGAAGATATCTCAGAAGATTCTTGGCACCAACCCAGTGAAACTGATGAGGCTCAACCATTTTTTGACTCAAAGTGTTCACTACAAAACATATATTTGGACGGGTGTTCACTAAGAACATCAGGGCCCCTACGACTTGACGATACTCAGTAGGATTTGACAATACGGGCCCAGCAGCGCTGCCACTCAACTTCTTGAAGTTGAGTTCCATTGGTGTTGACACGAACTTGCAGTCCACCATACCAAATCTTTCCAGAAGTTTCACAATGTATTTTCTTTGAGAAAGGAAAATCTCACTATGTTTCTGCCAGACCTCCAGGCCTAGGAAATAATGCATCAGTCTTAGGTCCTTTATCTCGAGCTCAACAGCGAGCTCCCTCTTGCATTGATGAATGAGAGGGTCAGCACCTGTCACGAAGAGATCATCCACATACAACAATAGAATGAGAGGCTTCTCTCTATCAACCTTGAAGTAAAGGTTCGGATCAGCAATACTATGAGTGAAGCCCAGCTTCATCAGGTAGCTATCTACCCTCTCGTACCAAGCTCTGGGTGCTTGCTTCAACCCATAGAGGGCTTCTTCAACCTGTAGACATTGGTGTCTCGAACCTGGACTACAAACCCCAAATATTGCTCTACGTACACCTATTCTTTTATTGCATCATGCAGAAATGCGGTCTTTACATCCATCTGATGAAGACTCCATTCTTGCGTAGCAACAAGGAAAATAATAGATTATAGGTGCAATAGTAATCAATACCTTCAGGAAACACATTTTCCCATCAGATCCATGCTTGATCTAATATTGAGGTGACAACAACTTTGATCTGTGGGCTTGGAACCATCACCCTCAAATCCTCGTATCCTTGGAGATTTAGATACTTTACAACTTCTTCACATGATCTAGGCTCATATTGTACTCACGGCTGCTAGATACCCTTGGTATTTATATGGCTTCTTGGTTTTCCTCTGGAATTTTCCCCTCTGAAGCCATATGTCCCTGAGCCATGAGGATCTTCTTTCGTTCAGCAAAGGTATCCGCTCAAGAGCATATACAGATATATTCTCCCTCTTAATGTCAGCTTCTCTTTCGAGAGAAGACTTCTAATTTAAATGAGGGCATCCAAGACACCAGCTTGGTAAGGAGTTTTATAGTCAAAGACATTAAAGAATTATTTCCATATATAGTAATATTGCTTCCATGCATCTTGACACGTATCGTATGATTGTCAAATAATGGAAATCATCTATTCATAACTTTACAGGCTTTGCTAAGCATGGTTCAAGACTCCAACGACGTGACTGAAAGGTTGCAAAGACTTCTCAGTTCACACTTCAAGTTTATCATTATGTTGTAATACTGTCACAAGCTTACAACTATTATAAATTTCATAAACATGGGTGTTCGTCTATGTCACTATCATAATGACAGCGACATAGAATCACAGATTTAGAACTATCACATTCATCACTACTTGCTGAATATGCACTTCACTTACATCTCTTGGACTCTTGTCCTTGATGTACCAGGAAGGGTTCTCTTCCTCCTATACCTGCAAAGGGTACTGGTGCTCCAATACTTCTGCCTTAGCTGCTCACAAGGTCCTCTGCTGCTTCACATATCAGCTGATCAATCTGCCTTCTTTCAATGACAATGCTCCTCCAATGTTATGGGCCTATATCAGAGTGCCCTCTAATAGTGATTTTTCATATCATAAGTATTTTTCACAAGGCATTTCAGCCTTCTAACAGTCCCCTTTCCGCTTTAAGATGAATAGCTTGCTTACTAGACTTGCCAATACAAGGATATCTTCAGCATATGGTTTACAAGAAACCACCATTGTTTTACATTGCACTATAAAATACAACAAGTCACACTTGAGCATGAAGATACATTCATCAACACTCAATCGCACTCCTGTAAGAGGGTATGTGCCGAAATATTCTGATCACAAAACACACGAACTGTGTGATTTACACGTTCAAATTTTTACAACAATTTAGATGCGTACTCATAGTCTCGGCCTTTCACTAGCAACGAATATTTTCTTGGAATTTGCATCACCTCCATCAAATGACTGTACATGGGACTTCAATAGGCTACTTTTACCGAGTCCCCTTTACATCATTGAAGTGGCTACAAAACTCTCCACAAGGTTCTTCAATAAGGTCTCCATGGTCAGCTCAAGATCGGCTCCAACTTCTCAACAAGATGTCTGCATAAAATGTCCTTCAAAGGTGTCTTCAATATTATTTATGATACCCAAACACTTTCCCAAAGTTACTTCATAAGGCCTTTAATCAAGTATCAATAATGCTTTCAAGACTCTTCGAGACAACATTAAGAATGATTCTTAAACTTCTTCAGCAAGTATCTACAAGAGACTGTCCCAACCTTTCAAACAACTGTTTCAAGGATCTTCAACAAGTGTTATAGGTTGGTTTCAAGAGATTTCTTCACAATTATTTTATCATTCTATTGGACTGCAAAATATCCCACTATACGTCACCACAAATCAAAAAAAAATTGTGTCATTGTATTAATATGTCCCTTCTCAAGACTGCTCAGAGTGCTCCAAGATTTGCTACAAGTCAACATAAAGGTTCTCAAAGGGCTATTGCTCCAATCCTGCCCAAAACTTCAGGACTAGCATTCACGCCTTGAAATAAGTTTCAAACAAAAATCTGAAATTTATCATTAGCACTGTGAGATCAGCTCGGATATGCGTTTGGAATCACCACCAAAACAATCCTAAAAGGGTTCCACTGTCTGCTAAAATATAGGTCCGATTTTTTTTTTTATATATTCTTCTTCCCTTATTTGTTCACTGTTCCAAGCCTCCTTAACACTGGTACGAACTGAAGTCCCCAACAGGTCTGCAATCCTATAGTTCGAGCTCCTAGCTAGTGCCTTCACAAGTGTATACATTTAAAAAAAAAAATTCAAACAAAAATATTTTAACCTAAAATAGTGAATTTCTGTCGTCTCGGCCTCTTACAGTTCTCGCCATGCACAAGGTTTTGGATGCGACCGTGGAGGCTCAGTCTGCCCCCCACCAGCATGATTATCGACTCCAGGAGATTATGGTTTTCTCTCCGCCTGCTGTTGGGCATAATCTTGGTTACGCTGCAGTGCACACAAACGTGGATCGATTCGTAGCTTCCTCTTCCTTCATCGCCTCTCTACTGCCGCATCCAAAGCCACTCGATACATGACACCTCATTAGGTTACTTCATCCTTCAATTTGGTGCTCTCTTATTTAACTTCCATTTTCCAGTCAACGTCAACGATTTGAGTGGTTGACTTGCAACACGCACATGACAATTACCTCACTTCCTCAAAGATGGCTGAACACGTCAAGCTGGTCAAATTAGGATCCAACCTATTTTTAATGGATAGAATCGGCAGAGATATGCGACGTGAGGGCTGCCATTGTTAGCCACACGAAGAATCTCGGTGTTCATGGAAAGGGACGAAGGGACGACTTCACTGTCGATTTCTGATTCAGAGAGGTTCACCATTGTCTATGTCCTCGTCACATTCCCCGTTGTATGTGTTCTCGACAGACACCGAGTTGTAGTGTCGCTCGGACCCCTCCCCGCCATTGTCTTTTTCTTTAAGACAACAGCAGCAAGAAAATACTAACGTTGCTACTGATAAATTATCAGTTCTGGCCCTAGGTAAGCCATGAGCCTTTCTCATTCTTCACAGAGCATTTCTTTATATGGTGTGTGATGACATTTTACAAGAGCTACCCACCACTTTTCCAAATTAGACTTTCCCACAAGTCGCTTTTTCACGTGGCAATACCAGTAAGTGTTTAACAGATTGGATTTGCCCATAATTTTCTTTTTCATGCGGCAATACCAGTAAGCGTATAGAATCAAATAATCTGACGTAGTCATCGGGCTGGACTCCAATAACAGATTTGATCCTCTCCCTCTGCGGCTGCAGAGCAATATCCCCTTTTCTTTTCTTTTCTTTTTCTGGGCTTGTCCTCTCTTGGCTCTGATACCATGTTAATTTAGGAACATGTTCTATGCCATTTCATATTAGGGCACAATACTGAAGCAGATAGAACATACCAATAGATCGATGGAAGACAAGCCAGAATAGAGATAATGAATGGTGGCGTTACGACAATCAGCAGGATGCTTCTACCAGTAAAGTCTCCAATACGTCATTCATCCAAGCGTGTCACACATAAACCCAGAACAACCCCAAAAAATAATAGTCCATAGATATGTTTCTCTAACATCATCCAAAGAGACAATTCCTCCACACAATATGTGTCAAATGAACTCTAAGTCTCTCCAATATATAGGAATATTTGGGGGTGTGTGACACATCCTTTAAGACATTTAAGTATATATTTTATTCTAGGCCGACCTAGCACATAAGTGGAATAAAATCAAAGTATATGTTCTGCTCATCCGATCAAGATGATATTTAGATCAATCTTACACCTCTCCAAAAGAGGAATCCAATAAAAAAATTGGGATCGTCATCTGAGCAGTATAACCTAGAGTATGGATCTAGTTGTCCAATTTTAACAGTACATCCCTTGCACTGATATGACTATGCAAGTGTACCCTTGGGAATCCCAGTAGAAATTTGCAAATTTTCAAAGCGCCATGGTGAAGATGGCCCAATCTACTGTGCCACAATTCTCCCTCATCCCGGCTCACCACTCCTTCTACTTTGCCTACCATTGCTGTGCAACCATCTACCTGCAATTGATAAAGGTTCTTAACTCGAACCCCTATCCTCCTAGTTTGACCAGTTGTTTTACTGCACAGGAAAGCCTTTCCCTTGCTAAAAAAAACATCATAACCCTTGTCTTCCAACATCGCCACAAAGATCAGATTCTTCTTCAATCCTGGAAAATTCATGACATACTTCAATATGAAAGTTTTACCAGACTCCCTCTCAAAGGAAATGGTCCCGATACCAGTCGCACTGTATCTACCATCATCGCCCATGTCGATGTGCACTCCAAGATGCTTTTCATCCATATCACTAAACAAATATTTGTCTCTGGTCATATGGAAAGACGCACCACTGTCAAGAAAGCACACTGATCCCATCACACTTAAAACCAAGCATGCGATCAGAGAAAAATCTAGCTCAAAATACGAGGCTAAGGGCTCTTTAGCTGTAGATCTATCAGCCTGCTTATTTTTCTTCTTCTGTGGACAATTAGTGGCGAAATGTTCATGTTGGTGACAGTGAAATCACTTCACCTTGGACAAGTCCTGTTTCTTGCCTTTTGCACTGGATTGAGAAGGATTTTTCTTTCCCTTCCCTTTCATTGCTTTGGCAGCCAAATCGCAATTTTCTTCATCTTCATTCTTTGATGAAGATTCATCCGTGGTACCCTGCCTTATCTCCTCCTGTACAAGATCCGACCAAAGTCGCTCCCCTCCTGGCATTTTCTCCCGACCATTGACATAGTCCTCGTAGCTATGCCAAATATTCGGAAGCCCAAGGAGAGCCAAGCTCACCAAGCCCTCTTCATCAAAAGTAACTCCCACACTTCCCACCTCATCCTTGTAGTGGACAAACTTTGTGAGGTACTTTGGTATACTGTCACCTTTCTCCATTTTTATTTTTCTGAGCTTGTCTTTAAGTGCCAACTTCCTCTGGTCGCTTTTTCTTTGGAAAAAGTCTTTCAAAGATTTCCACATTAAGAATGGAGTAGCTTTACCGTGAAGGCTGGACACAATGTGGTCCTTCACACCTTCTGACAGAATCCTTTGACACTTTGCTGTCTTCTTTTTCCATGCGTCAAATGCGGCTGCATGGCTAGAAGCAGGTTTCGGAATTTTAGCATTTATGAACTCCTTCAACCCATTATCCTCCAGCACCACCTCCATCCTATCCTTCCATGCAATATAATTTGAGCTTCCATCAAGGGCATACTCCAATCACAATACGTTGAAAGAAATTTCAATGAATTCTCAACTTCGACACCAAGAAAACACTGCAGCAAATTCGAATTCCACCAGCACAAAACTCAACCGCTTCAATAATTGCAATCTCCTCCAATGATCAACGCTCTGATACCATGTAGAAATTATATAACTTACGTGTTATATGTCCAATATTCTCCTGATCTCACACTAGTTTAACTTCATGCAAAATACATAATCTATTCCACCATTGATCATCACATGCAGAAATTAAATCAATTGCAATGCACACATGAAACAATAAAAATTCACACACATTAACACAACGATTTAATGGGAAAGCTTGAAGCTAAAAACCCCAACTATCTGTATATAATATATGTCATAGAAATCATGTAACAATCCTCATACAAAGCTAAACATGTCAAGCTCTCAGTACAATACAATTGCTACACACTAATCAAGCCCGATCTTGCAAATCCATGCACCGATCTTTGCCACCTGCTAGCCTACCTCTACTGCACAATCCTTGCTGAAGAATGGCTTTGAGTTTGAATTCCTCCAATATTTACTTCGCAATCCTCATTGGCATCTCCACTGAGTTTTGGATGAAATCAATGCATCACTATAGTCACAACTGATAGTCACACTTTCTCTTTCACCTATCTCTCCACTAGTCTCCACTAAAACTGCCATGCACTGTAGTTAACTAATGTATTCTTCAGTTGATTAATGAGTTATTATTTAGTGAATTAATTAACTAATTAATTCACACCATTCTCACTAGTGTATCAATTAGTTAGACTAGATACAACTAGCTCAACTGAGTCTAACTGAGTTAAGTTGAATACAACTCCACCAACTACTTCTATAACTCCACCAAACTCTATCACATGAGTTCTAACTGAAGTCCTCATGCATTAGCTCTAGTAAACCCTTAGGAATAGCGTAATTCCTTAAGTAGTGTGTGCAATAAATACATAGTGAAGTGTCTGAGAGGAAAATAAGATCTTTGTTTAGAGTCCAAAATATTATTAAGGGCTAATAATATTTGACTGACCTATTTTTAGACAGGCAGTCTAAAAATAGATTATTTTTATTACGTAAATAAAGTCCATATATTTTTTCCAACAAATAACCATCCTGATAGCATCTTTGCCAACTCATAGAATATGATCGACATGTCTAAAAATAGACATAGTCTAAAAATAGACTTTGTGCCAAAAATAGCCTGCGGGCCCACTTAGTGAAGGCGACTCTTTTCACTAAGCTCATCATCTTGTTAAATCTCAAAATTCTGAGTATTGTCCACTCTTCTCTACCAGCTCTGGAATTTCATACTCTTCCTTTGTCTCTGAACAAAACCCCTACTCCTCACTCGGATCAATCTCTTATCCCTAGAGGAGTAGGTAACTGTTTCCAACTATCTCCAACCATTTCCAGTTCTTGGCACACTTACCATCAGATTTTTACTTTTCATAAGAAATTATCTCAATTGATTTATTATTCAGAACTAATTATTAGTCAAATAACTTTCTAGACAAAATAATTTAAGTCTTTTCTCGACAAAATAAATGTCTTGTAACTAGTTAACACTAGTTACCTTTAATGAAGTTGTCACAACTTCCCCCCTGGAAGTAACATCGTCCTCGGTGTTTTTACTCTAACCCAGCAAAGAGCTCTGGGTAAACTTCTTGCACAAATTTTTCATTCTCCCAAGTAGCTTCATCCCGGCCAAAGTACTTCCATTGCACTTTAACCTGGGCGACAACCTGCTTGCGGAGTACAATTTCCCTTCATTCAAGTATGCTTTGCAGCTCGACCAGGTACTCGTCATTCGGTTCTACCTGCAACCACAATGTTTCATGTCAATTTCCTCATCATAATATATATCTTAAGTTAGGATTTGTATTTCTATCCTACCTGAATATTTTTCCAATGAATTACATGCTTTGCATCATGCAAATAACGCTTCAATAGAGATATATGAAACACATTGTGTACTCGAATGTGACTGGGTAGAGCTAGCCAATAGGCTATAGGGCCTACCCTTTCCAAAATTTGGTAATTTCCACAGAATATGGACGCCAACTTGGCACAAGAGGTCCACCACAGGGTACTCCTTTTTGGTTTTATCCTCACATATACATGGCCTCCCACTTCAAATTTCTGATAAGATCTATTTTTATCTGCATAGATCTTTTATCGATCTTGTGCAACCTTCAGATTTTGTCTTGTTTTCTTTACCTCTAATTCCATTTTAGGAAGCATCTCGGGTCCCAACATTAATTTTGTCTTGGTGCTGCTCCAATTTATGGGTGTGCGGCATGGAATCCCATACAAAACCTCGAAAGGACTCATATTCAAGGACTCCTGATAATCGTTGTTGTAGGAAAATTCAACAAGATGCAGATAATATTCCCATTTAGTTGGCTGCTGCATTACATACATACGCAGTATGTCTTCCAGCACTTGGTTTACTCACTCTGTTTGCCCATCGGTCTAGGGATGACAAGTTGTGCTAAAGTTTATCTGATTCCCCAATCTTGTAAACAATTTCTTCCAAAAGGTAGAAGTAAACTTAACATCTGGGTCTGAGATGACTGTCTTTGGAATTCCATGTAGTCTGAAAATTTCCTTCATGAATATGTCGGCTATCTGTACAGTCTTGTAAGTAGACTGTATAGGTATAAAATGTGAAGATTTTCTCAATCTATCCACCACCACCATGATGGAATCATTTAGCCTTTTTGTTCGTGGTAAGCTTGTAATAAAGTCCAGGGATATGAACTCCCACTTCCATTCTGGTATTGGTATGGGCTGCAATAATCCTGTGGGATGTTGATGTTCTACCTTCACCTGTTGACATTCCAAACATTTACTTAAATATTCAACAATGTTTTTACGCATACCAGGCCAAAAATATACCTTTCTTATAGCAGTCAACATTTTCTGATATCTTGGATGACCTGCATAATTGCTGCGATGGTACTCATCCATTATCAGCTCCTTCAGAGCCATGCGATTAGGCATAAAAATTTTACCTCTGAAATTTAACATATGTTCTTCATTTATTCCATGCTCAGATGTACTTCCTTGCTTTCTGTTTTCCTCCATTTTCGGCCATAAAAATTTGTATTCTGGATCTTTCTATGCCTCTCCCTTCACTTGTTCCAAGAATTTATTTTCTAGCTGATTATAATACAGCTCATATATACCATGTAATTTTCTGCTTAGAGCATCAGCTACCCGGTTTTAATTTCCCATTACGTGTTGAATGTCCATATCAAATTCACTTAAGAAGGCATTCCATCTTGCCTGTCTTGCATTCAAATTTGCTTGCTTGAAGTAACTAGTCAAGCTGCTATGATCTGTCCTTAACACAAACTTCTTGCCTAGCATGTAGTGCCTCCATACCTAGAGCGCATGCACTATTACTGTTAATTCCAAATCATACACTGAATACCTTTGTTCATGATCCTTCAACTTTCTGGATTCATATGCCACCACTTTTCCTTCTTGAGTTAGAACTACCCCAACACCCTCTTTACTTGCGTCGGTACATACTTCAAACTCTTTGCTTGAGTCAACCACCCTTAACATGGGTGCAGCAGTCAAACACTGTTTCAACTTTTCAAAACTGTTCTGACATTCAACAGTCTATTTGAAAAATTTTCCTTTCCTTTGTAAGGAAGTGATGGGAAAAGAAATTCTGGAAAAACCTTTAATAAACCTTCGATAGTACCCAACTAATCCCATAAAGGATCTTATTTCTACCACGTTCTGAGGTACTCGCCACTCCATGATTGTTTTGATCTTCTCTGGATCAACAACAATTCCCTCTGCTAAAATAACATGGCCTAAATATTGGATTTCTGTTTTGAAGAAATCACAGTTGCTGAACTTAGCATATAGTTGATGTTTCCTTAGCATTTCCAGCACAATCCTCAAATGCTCCTTATGATCTTCTTGGTTTTTAGAATAGATCAAAATATCATCTATAAAAATAAGTACAAAATTATCTAGGAATGGATGGAAGACTCCATGCATTAACCTCATAAAGGTTGTTGCTGGATTTTTTAACCGGTAACACCGTAAATTCATAGTGTCCATACCTGGTACGGAATGATGTCTTGAAAATGTCTTCATCCTTGATTTGAATCTAGTGATACCTAGATCTCATATCCATCTTGGAAAACACTGTGGCCCCTTTCACTTGATCAAATAGATAATCAATTCTTGGTAAAGGGTGTTTGTTCTTAACTGTTAATTTGTTGAGCTGCCTATAATCCATGCACATTCGCATGGTCCCATATTTCTTTTTCACGAATAATATTGGTTCTCCCCAAGGGGATACACTTGGCCGAATGTAATCTTTATCCAACAGTTCCTGTAACTGCATCTTCAACTCTGTTAGTTTTGGCACACTCATTCTGTAAGGAGCCCTTGACACGAGAGAAGTTCCGGGCATTAACTCTATAGTAAAGTCAATTTCTCTCCTTGGTGGTAACCTAGGAATATTTTCTGGAAAAACATCTAGAAATTCCTGCCCCACAGGTATATTTTCTATTATAGGCGATTTCTCCTTGGAATCAGCATACCCCACCTAAATAACATATAACTGGCACCCCTTCCTTATACATTTATTTATTTGAGATGCTGTAATTGGACGTAATTGTAATGGATTCTTGATTCCTTGTATTTCTTTACGTGTTCCATCATGTAGTCTGTAGTAAATAATCTTTTCCTTACAGTCCACTAAGGTCCAATTCTTTTCCAGCCAATCCATGCCCAATAAAACACCATATGATCCTAATGGAAAAATGTTCAAATCTACTTGTAATTGTTGTTGTAAAATTTCCAACTTACAGCTTGGAATTTTGGTAGTTACTTTTCGTTTTGCTCCAGTGGCTAGTTGTACCAGCCACGAACTTTTAAATTTTTGTTCTTTCAATTTACACAGCTCCACTATTTTGGGACTAACATAGCTCAAACTTGCACATGGATCTACCAAAATAGAAACAGGTTGAATTAGTATTTTACCTTTCAGCTCAATCATCGTTAACTGATAATTTTCCTGTCAGTATTCCAATTCCGCGTTGATACGAGGGATGTTTCGCGCCACATCCCCTACCATAGAAGCCTCTTGCAAATTTGTAATTGCCTCACTCCTTGCTCGCTGCTGGCAGTTTTTGTAATAATGTGCTTCACCACACCCCCAACACTATAACGGTGGCCTAGTCACTTGCCCTTGCTCCGGCTTGCTGGATGCCTCCGTAGGCTTTTCCTCTACTGGCCATCTGGTTCCCTGGTGATTTTTGCGAAACTGTTTGTTGACATAATTACATGTAGAATTTTGAAATTACTATTTTTGGCGTTTTTGAAATTTGTGTTACTTTTCTATCCTTTCTTTGGTGGCCAATTTCTGCCAGTCTCCCCTTTTTCCTTGGACTACTGATAACACATTCCTGCTTTACAAATGGCTTCATCCATGGTTTAGGGATTTACAAATTCTATTCGCTCCTTCATATGTGTTGGCAGGCTGTTCAAAAATCTCTGTACCTTACCCTTTTCTTCTCGCAGATAGGGAACATATCATAACAAGGAAGTGAACTTGGTGATACATAGACATCTTTCCTAGCCTTAAATTGTGAAATTCTTTAGCTTTTTCATCATAAAATCATTCTGTCAAATACTTGTCCTTTAAGTATTGCTGGAATGATTCCCAGGTGACATCTTGTTCCTCTATGTTGCGAATGTTCTTCACCTCTTCCCACCACAAGGTGGCTTTCTCTCTCAACTGATATATAACTAATCTAGCTTTCAGGTTGCTTTTGTATTCATACACCTGAAAGTACTTATTCATGTTTATTAACCATGCTTCACCTACTTCTTCAGCTTCACCATCATACGTTGGTGGTTTTATTTTTCGAAACTCCCCTTGGAGTTCCACTTTCTGTTTTTTAATTTCTTCCTGATCTGACACATTGCCGGATTCTTCTTCGTTATAATTTTTGTTCTTGCTTCGCTGGGATGGGCTTCTTTCCACTCTATTCATGGTGTTATTTCTTATTTGCTGCTCATCTTCTTCTGGCAGACCTTTGTCAGTACTTGGATGTTCTACCTCCTGGTTTTGTTTATCTGACAGGATTTTTAATATCTTTTCTTGGTCTTGTAATAATGGTTCATTGCCCTTTCGAACACGCACCATTTCCTCTTGCAATTGTTGAACGGTGTTCGACAGGAAACTGGTTTGGTGCTGTTGCTCTTACAACAATCTGCTAGTTTGTTGATGTTGTTCCACACTTAACTGAAATCACATTTTTGGGTCTATCACAAATTACACTTGGGGTTCCTTGGTGTCTTGGGGTAATGAAGTTGTTGCTCCCCTCCTCATTATGCTATCTAAATTCTCTCATTCTTGTTCTCTCTGTGCATCAGTACACACACAGGTTAACCGTTAGTTGACCCTTAGGGTCCCAGCGTATAACCGTTTCTTTGATACCACTTGTCAGATACATCAATATGAACACATAAAAAAAAAATTACCTACTTACTATCGGAGTTAAGAACTACCATATACAAATATGGACTTTACAATTATTAACATATTTTTGTGTTGAATTTCCGCATTTATATCATTACAACCTTTCATGAACGGTAATAATCATTCAATTATCATTCGGCTTGAATTATTTTTGATACTTGCATTATTATTTATGTTGGGTTCAATAATAAGGTTGCATGAATATGTGTAAATTTATGCCACATGGCGAAAATATATATATTTCTTTTATTACTGCAATAAAACATTCCCAGCTACCACCGCTAACTTCGCTGGCACCTCTGACTAAATTTAAGAGTCGAGTACTGGGTAATAACTACGGAGTACAGCTGGGAGCTTTCTTTGAAATCTGGTGTGATTATCGTGTGATCTCCGCCATGTGTTTCGACTCGATCTACGGCTGAGATTTTGGAAGGGAGTTGTCTTGAATTCTTCGCCAAAACCCTAGCTTCTTTCCAGCATATGGCTATGTATACTTACAGAACGTGACGAATTTATTTGAGTTTTCCGCTCCACATACCTCTCAGCTCCTTTGAGAGAGACATGGCTCCGCCTCCATTACTCTTACACAGTCCACCAAGGTGTGAGCTTCGAGTTTCATTTCTGCATGTCAAACTCCTCCGATAGGAGTTGGAAAAGCTAAAATATTATGATTGTCTTGCGTCATCGACTACACAGAGTTTTACTGGTTTCGACTTCTACATAACAGGTTTTCCTTTGTTATTTTCTTTTGCTACCGAGAACAATGGTTAAACCTCTATTTTCATTTATTTTGTGTACTAGCTACGAACTGTTATGAAACTTGGATTCTCATCTGAAGAAAATGCATTAGCAAACTTCCTTTTTGTTTTTCTATTTCGCCCTTGACACAAGGTAACGGATTTGCCCTCTGCTAAATAGCTCTTACCATTTTGGTTATGGAGCATGCGAATGGTTCAAAGTTCCGTAACCTCGGTTACTTGGGTTTTGCCATCACGATAGCGGATCTTTTTCTAGGTTTTTATACTGATACATTTGCCTTAACCATCTTAGAGCTCATTCCTGTTTCTCATGGAATGTTGGAGATTAAATCTTGATAGAATCTTTTCATTTTCGGTAGGAAACCAGACTGGTTTGTTTATTTACATATGAATGTTGTGAAGAGAAATTTCTAAACCGGACATGGTTTCTATAACTCATTTATTTCTCCTTCATAAAGGAATTTGCAATGTAAAAATTGACTTGTAATTGCACTGTGTGTTCGCACCTCCATTTTTGTGGTTTCCTATCACACAGCATAAAAAATATTTTCTTTATATCATGCTGTTACATCGTTAAAGCAAACGTTTATACCGAACATGGCTCTCTAGCCTCTTATATGCGACCTTGAGCCGTGGTTATCTTAATGGAAATAATATTTACCGGTCTCTGTTTATAAACTATTATGTCTATTGGGTAGAAATCCTCGGCCTGCTAATGACATGAGATTTTTTTTCCAGTTATTTATTTTATTCGGCATAGAAGGGTTTGTTAAAGCATTTATATGATTTCTCATTTCCATGCATACAATGTTTTGAGTTGAACATTTAATCAAAAAAATGATTGATCTTGCTATATATTTCCTTATGTAGATTTTTTCTACTGCATTTATGTATCCGAATCATTAACTTGATGTTTGGACCACCATATCCTTAAGTCCATGTATAGGCTAATTTTTAATGGTTGCAGATGATGTATCTTGGATTTGGGTTTTACCCAGAACTAAGATCAACAATCCATCTGACTCTTTTAACATTCTATTCTGGTTATTTTAGGCATAAATAGAAGATACATTTTCTCTTTATAGAACAAATAACCTATTTATGTTTATAAAAGTATAACTGTAATTGTCATAAAAAATAGTAAATATGAAAGTATATGTGTAACTTTTCTATACTCCATTTTCTTGCCTTTCTCTTTGTTCACTATGTTCTATGACAGTTATTGTTACAGGATCTTACTTATCAGTACTATTTCTAGCATCCTTCATAGAGAGAAATAATAAATATTACTTTCAGATTGTTCTATTTTAAGCATTAATAACAGAAAAAGAAGATTATAGAGAAGAGGAATAACCTGTTTCTGAGTTTTTATCAATAACCCAACGTTTCGGACTGTCTATGTGAGTCCATCATCAGGGGTAGAACGTCAAAAGTTCTTTGAAAAAGAGAGAGAATAGGGCAGAGGAATGTATAAATAAATAGTGGATCATGAGGAACCTCATGAAAATTTCATGAGAGTCAGCTTATGTTAGGAGAGAATTTAGGAAAATATCTAATTAAATTTTATTTATTTATTAATTATTATTATTATTATTATTTATTTATTTATTTATTTATTTTTATTATTTTATTATTATTATTATTAAATTTTTTTTTTTTTAATCAAGTTGTAATAAGGAATATTATTA
This sequence comes from Pinus albicaulis, assembly GCA_034641835.2. Lineage (NCBI taxonomy): Eukaryota > Viridiplantae > Streptophyta > Pinopsida > Pinales > Pinaceae > Pinus > Pinus albicaulis. Next base: position 229,982 of record JAXQQM020083014.1, read on the forward strand.
TAAATAGATGACATATTTTTGGAATGAAATAATTTAGTTAATGTATTTAAAATAATATATATAATAAATAAACTATTAAGTTATTGTGATTGTTAATGTATTTTTTTTTTTTTGATTAAAATTTTTATTTTATTTATTTATTTTTTAATTTTTTAATTTTTTTTTAAGGATGGCTTATGTAACTAAATAATCTAATAAATTATTTATTTAATTTATTTATTATTAAATTATAGTGATATTTATTTGGTTAGATAATTCCATAATTTTAATTATTAATTTATTAAATTATTTACCTATGTTATTAATCCATTTATCTAAATATTTACCATTATTTACTTATTTTTTATTTTTTAATATTTATTTTAAATTATTTTTATTTATTTACTTATTTATTTATTTATTTATTTTGTTTTGTTTTGTTTTTTGTTTTTAATTTTTTTATGGGTTACGATAGACCTTTAAAAGTTTTTAATGTCTAGATAGGTTTTGATGTATTAAGGGTTTCCATGTGTTACTGATAATGAGACCATCATCACGATTTAAGTTGTTTCCTCTTTTCTCAATTTCTATAGCTTCAGATTTTATTCCCTGTCTTAAGCATTTCCTTTTTTTTTTTATAACAAGATAATATCTAAACGTTTATATCACTATGAACAAATTTCCATTAGTTAAATAATTTTCCAAACAAAATAATTTAAGTGTTTTCTTAATAATTATCTTTAATGAAATTGTCACACCGAAATGGGCAGTTGTGGGTGGGGGCACAAAGATGAAGAAAATTGCGAATTTAGTCGTGGGGTATGACTCGGAGAGCATTACGGGAGGGTATTTTTTCATTTCACCGAAATCGGCAGGTGTGGGTGGGGGCACAGAGAAAAAAAATTGCCGTCAATTGGGAACGAATTTAGTGGTGGGGTATGAGTCGGAGAGCATTACCGGTCGTGCTTTCCAATGAGAAACAGGAAAATTAAAAGGCTTCTTGAATGCTGGTAAAAACCAAAGCAGCTAATAATACTCATTTGTCATTTAAGTATTTATATAATCAAACAGTGAAAGATAATATCTTTTTTATTTAATTCTTGTGTGTATTAGTGACCACTGTATTGACAGTGTAGCAATCATCTCCTTCCAGATTCGCAATTTCGTCATGGGCACATCGCACAAAACTCGGAGGCAAATAAAGCTTGTTTACTAGAGGACTAAGCCTGCATGAATGGAGAATTAGAGTGTTTTAATGCAAGTAAACAATTTTTAATTTATCTATTTACATGTTATATCAAACCCTCTTTATATATCGACGAACATTAGGGCCAGAAACCGTGAACTGACACCGTGTAAGCGTGAAAACTTGATCCTTTGAAATAGTAGAGCAAACGGCTTTGGAGTTGAAAAACGTATCAAAATTGCCGTGCGAGTGAAAAATGTTTGGGACATTTATCATTTTATTTGTATTACATTTTTAATGGTTAATTAGATTTAATTTAGTATTTAATTATTTTATATTTATTAGATTTACTAAGCATTTAAAGGAGTCAAATTATCTTTTAAAATAAAAAAGATTCGATCTCTGTAATTGGTAGATTCAGAGTTACATAAATCTAACTTGGTTAATTTAATATTAAATAAAGTATTATATCATTTTTATTATGCTCCATAATGTCTTTAGGTGCAATTATTATTAAACATTTGTTTTTATTTCTAAACAAATATTATATATATATATATATATATTTAGGTATGTTTCTATCTATCCTAAATATTTATTCAGTTTCCCTTTTATTTATACATTCTATGTCTTTACATGGATATTAAATTTTACCTCACACAACTATCATGTAATACACACACATATTAGTTATTTTTTTTTATAGATTTGAAATATTTATGGATTTTTACTTATTGTTTTTTACTTGGATATAATTTACTACACAATTATGATATTTATTTGTGTAATTATATATGTGAAATACTTATTAATATTTACTTGAATTAATTTTACTTCACAAAACATTTTAACCATAATATCAATTATATCATAAATACTTATTGTTTTTTAAATCACACAAAAATGTTTTTAACTATAAGAACATGCTCTTCGTCATGTGGGAATGGAATGTCAAAGCACTTAGGATTAGGACATGGGTTTGAAGAAGACACAGGTGGGGCTTCCCCAGTCCTATTATTGTGGTTCTTATGAAGAACAACATAGGCTAGACTCTGCAAATTTACATGCTGGCTACATTGTGGACATTGGACACTCAGGGGCTGGTAATTTACAAACTGAGCAAACTCAAACAAAGCTACATGGCTACAATTTGAAACAATGGAACTACAACTAGTATCTGTACAATCTGGAGAAATAAATCTGGGAGACTTTTTACATTCTTCCTCAATCCTTCTTCTGTCAATGGTTGACCTTCGGGGAAAGGACAGAACAGCAGAGGATTGATTCTCAGTGATGTTGGCTGAGGTTATTTTCTGTACAGCGAGAGGCTTGGGGTTTGGAACCGTCCAGTGTTCTGGTAAAGTCAGATCTTCTCACTTAATGGCCTGATGTTCTATTTTATGATTCTTGGGATCAGTCAGGACAACGACACTGGTTTTGGACTCTCGACTGGGTGCATGGAGGACTGCAGGGAACATAGTGGAGGTATGGCGGAAACATCCGTGAAACTGTATGGCAATGTTTTTTCTTTTCTTCCTCATATCAAATCCCATTGTTTGGATTTGAAGCTGTAGTATGTCTGCCAAAGTTTCATCTGTGATTGATACCGAAAAGTTCGGGTAACAATCAAACCACACCGGTCCATTTGACAATGGAGCAACAATCCCTCCAATCAAAGAATCTGTATACTTATTGTGCGTCAGATCTCTGACAGTTGCAAGCACATAAGCATCAACACCCGGATGTACTAGTGCATGAATACCAACTCTCACACAACCCAAATGCAAAAAATTGGGTTCCCAGTTTTCTAGCTTCAGCTTGAAGCTCTTTCGGATTCAAGATCAGGATTAACTGTACACGATCTTAATTTTCTTCTATAGAGCTGACCGACTCTTTAATGGTGATCCTAGTGGCTGCTAGGTCACTATAGACTTGGGAGGCGGATATTCTGGGCAAAACCCATCTGGCTTGGGGTTCAACCTCCTCATATAAATGATCAGACTCATTTATTACTCTACTGCTACTGCTAGCAAACATATCCCTTAATGGGTTTTGTTCAGCTCTATCTTTCTCTTTGATTTCTCTGAAATAGATTGATTTAGACATAGATGAATCCATTTGTAAAGAGAGATGGATTTTAAGTACTGACCTTTTCTGAACCACGCGACACCGACTTACTGTCTCTGATACCAATTTCTAGCAGAGGCTTCTCAACAAGCTTGCTTGCTGTTGTCAACCAACAGACTTGGCCTTGCTTAGTTTCTTCTTTGTTCTTTATGTGAACCCAACTGTGAACCCAGATGAACCTACTTGACCTTCACGTAACTAGCGGCCTTTCACACGGCTTCCCTCGCCTTCATACGGCCTTGGCATCCCTCAGTTTTTTCGCGAACCTCTAGCGAACTTATGGCGAACTTTCAAGAACAAACAGTGTCTAAGCAGCAAATGACAGATGCACAGAGTAACAGTACTTAAATGTGGAATTTTTGATGAAAAATATCTCTCTTTATTGATAGCAGAATGCTTCACAATCAAATTACAGACTTATATGGATTCAAATCTCTGTATCAGAGATCGACTGTGATGGCTTTTACCGGACTTATCATACTCAGAATGAGCCATCGTTACCGGAGGCTTCCTGGCCGAATCATAGACTCTGTCTCAGAGCTTTAATACACACAAAACATAAATTTACAGACTCAATCTAAAGAACTGGCCACTTTAGGTTCTTGCCTGTCACATGAACAGACACGCAGGCTTCTCAGTTCTCCTAAGGACTATGAGTCAAGACTCCGTGATGCAAGCAGATCGCAAAGGTTGCGCAGATGCAGAGCAGGGAGCAAAACTCGGACTCAAAAATCACAAAAATGCAAAGACTCAAACTCCAAATGCCGATACCCAAATGCCGATCCCCAAATGCCGATACCCAAATGCCGATGGTTACAAATGAGCCTTACCCTTCCTTATATAGATCGGAAGAGGGGACAAGCATTCCTGTAGACCATCCGATTATTGACACATGGAAGGCGGATCATCGCTTTCGGGTAACCCTTGTCGGGACATCCACATGGAGATTCGATCCTTACGACACAAACATGTGAAAGTGGGTGGATGTACACTGTGGATGCCTTTAAGTACAAGGCCCACGAGGAAGAAGAATAATTTATTACAGTGAGGATAATTTTCGGACAAATGAAAAGCCCTCGAGAAAAACTCTGTCACTATAGACCCGTGACTAGGTATCATTATTACACAGGGAAAGCCTTTTTAGTGGGGCTCCCGAGGACCACTTGTACTGGTTGATGCTGTAGATGCAGGAGGATCCAAGATTGTGATACCCGAATATCTGAGTTGATAGAACTCATCATCCCAAGCCTTGGTGTAGATACGTCGGACGATCATGGGCTTGTTAAGGATGATCTGGTGTTTGATCTTGGTCATGACGAGCCATTGGTAGTGCATTTGCATGTAGGACTTCAAGATGGGATTCCTCATTTTGAATTCAAGTCCAGCAATTTCTCCTACTTTCTGACAGGGATAGTGGAAGCATTCTCCGGCTGGACCTTCGAGACACTCGGTATAGAATCTATGACAGTAGGTTTCATAGTAATTTGGATCCATACTGAAAGGGCTAACACCATAATGATGCCACCAGTCAGATAACCAAGGTACTTCGGGTTCTCTTGAATTTATCCAAGTAGGAGCAAACTTCAACTTGGTGTAGTGGGTTTCTTCCCGTCCATCTTTATTTAATAAGTCCCACCACAGTCTTTTGTATCCTGCAAAATCATAAACAGTGTCAGGAAAATTAGATTTGGATTGTTTTCTGGCCATGTTTGGAACTTTCCACTGGTATATTGGCCAGGATTCCTTGTCCTGTTTATGGTGTATGACTGGTAATAGACTCTTGATATATCTCCACCACCAGTACAAATGACGGAGAGGTCCCAAAAGTCTTGTGAGAGCGACCTTTCAGCTTCATGGGAAGCCATCATGCTATGCGAATACATCATGTCATGTATCCACCGACTCCCTTTAGGATACACTCTTCTTTCAGGTACAAAGTGCTGGATATCATTGTGACTCTGAAGATTTGCGTCCAGCACTTGAGTGTTTCAGAGTTGCCAAGTAGGCCTCCATTTTTCTGCATAAATGGGCCAAGGCTCATCATCTGAAATATACCTTAGTGTTTCCTTTTGATTAGCTTGGTCCCATTCGGTAAGAATGACAATTACATGAATTTCTTCCTTTTCAGGGTCATTTCTCTGTTCTTGTTGTTGGAGATATTCTCTGTCAGAAAGTCTGGAATACAATTTTCAGAACCCTTAATGTGTTCTACTTTAAAATCAAAATATGCAAACAGAGCTTGCCATCTAGCAAACTTTGCATCTTCTGGGTTCTTTATTTCTTTTTTTATTACTTTTTCCAGAGCTTTCGCATCAGTCCTAAGCAGAAAATGTTTGTTAGCCAAATGAATAGAGAATTTACTGATGCAATTCCAGGCTGCCTTTACCTCTTTTTCTATTGGAGCATAGTTCAGTTCTGCTTTGCTCCAAGCTCCTGATACAAACTGTACAACCTGTTCTTTCTCCTTTGGGCTGTCTTCATTCGGCTTGTGTTTGAGGACACCTCCCCAACCTATGTTGCTTGCATCTGTTTCAACAATTTTAAAGGCATTATCATCAGCAACATATAAGATAGGGAGATTGCGAACCTTGGATTTTATTTCTCTTACTGCCTGAGTGTGATTTTCTATCCAAGGCTTTGGATTCTTTCTCAGTCTCTGATTGAGCATAGACCTGTCAAGGGCGCATGATGGGTAGAAATTGCTCACATAATTTAAACAACCTAAAAACCTTTGCAACTGGGTTTTATCCATAATTACATCAGGAAACTTATCAGTAAACTCCAGTGCATGTTTCTGAAGAGCAATTTGACCATTCTCAATTTCGTGCCCTAAAAACTTGATTTTAGTCTTGCAGAGTTCCATCTTCTTTTTGCTCAAGACTAAACCATTTCTCTGGACCAACTTCATAAAAATCTTCAAGTGTTTGAAGTGGTCTTGCAAATTCTTGGAAAATATAAGCAAATCATCAATATAGGCAAGTAACCATTCATCATAGGGTTTAAAGATAGAATCCATTACCTTCTGAAATTTTGAAGGTGCATGCTTTAACCCGAATGGCATTACATTCCATTCATAGTGTCCATGAGCAACACTAAATGTTGTCTTCCATCTATCTCCTTCTGCAATAGCTACTTGCCAGAAGCCAGATTTTAAATCAAACTTGGAGAAGACTTTGGCTCCTGAAATTCTTCTCATCAGATCTCCTTTATGAGGGATCGGATAAGTGTCATCTGCTAGAACATTATTCAGGGGTTTGTAGTTTATTACCAATCTTGGGACTCCCCTGACTTGTTCATTTCTTTTATTGACATAGAACCCGTAGCAGTTCCAAGGGCTGCTCGATTCTCTGATGAGCTTCTTCTGGAGAAGTTGTTCAATCTCCTTCTGGCAGAGTTGTCTGTGCTCAACAGACATGGAGATTGCTCTGGGCTTACAAGGTCTGTGGGAGGAAGTAAATGTTAAGTGGATGAGGGGCCACGTGGAAAGTGGATTCCTCATTCCACGGGGCCCTCATCCACTTTGAATTATAATAGAGCCCTCACATAGATACAAATCCCAAATAGGAAGTCTCGTGGTGAGTTTACGTGGTTGTCTCAAGGTTGACGGGGGAGGAGAGTATCGAGATGATGTCCTCCTGCTGCATGTGTTTATGTATATGAATTTCACCTTTGAGAACTTCCGAGAGACAAGTTCCAGGATGATGTAATAATTGTTTTTTTAATTTTATTTATCATATATACATATTATATTAATAACATTTGAAATAAGGTTTTTATTAAAAAAAATTCTATATAGTTGATATGTATAAAATAAAATTAATTTAATAAATAATAATAATAATCATAAAATACTATTATTTACACATTAATTAAATAACTTACAATCATTTTAATTAGTCTAAATTTAGTAAACAATACTATTTACATTTTAAATTAATTAAAGTAACAAAATAAAAGTAAAATACATTGTGTACATATTTAAGTCTGAGTAGTGAAAATCACCCAAAACTTTGAACAAGTATCATTTTCAATCTGTAAGTTCAAATTCAATGAAATTTGAGTCATTGGGAAGTTGGCGAGAAACAATGCACAATGAAGCAATCAAAATGTAAAGCCAAAACAAGTAAAAATCTCGCAAAATTAATCAAAATCAAAGCGTGAACAACGTGATATGACCAAAATTTACATAGAGGGTCCCCATATCTTTTTGTAAGAAAATAATGGGGGTTTGTGGCCACAACAATGGAAACCCTCGGGGAAGAAGCAGTTAACTTTGATTAAAAAGGTAATGAGTTTAAATTTACCAAAAGGTTGAAGTGATGAATTCCATCAAGCCTTCAAACATTAAAACATTTCCTATGGGTCCCACAGTAATAGATCATGTGATATAAGTTCTAAAAATATAAGTGGTTCAAACAAACTGAGTCTAAAATAAGGAATCCATGTTTTTAGGGGAATCTTTAATTTTAAGTTTGTCTTATGGGAGTGATAGAAATGGTGTAAATAGGAAGTTTTAAATAAAGTATACATCCATAAATATAAATAATACTCCTTGACATCACTTCATTTCTAGCGAGCCTGTTAAGTACCCCAAAAAATTTGTCTTAGTACCACACAAGCATAGCCCCACTACAAACGAGCTTGTTCAGTACCCTGACGGGTTTACTTGTGCTTCCCACACATATCTCTTTTCAACCCTCTTTTAACACCCTTTCTATAAATTTTATTTAGAGAAATGATTTTTGCAATTGGGTGAAGAGGGAGGGGTGGTACAAGAGATTTTAAAGAAAATGGATATAATACTTATAATTTTTTTCCTCCCTCATCTTTCCCTAGAACAATCAATCTAGATGTGTTTTTAAGTGAAGTGGGGGGATGGTTGAGATTTATTGAGTTAGACTCAAGTCAGTTCTTTATTTGGAATGATGAACCCTATCACTTGGAAAAGTTAAATGTCCCTCTAGGGGAAAATAATTAAGATGAGAAGACTTAGAATTCAATAAACATATCCATTTAAGGTAAATGAAAACCCCTAAAATTGACAAAGTAAAAATTCTCCATGTATGCCGACCAATGTTGAGTAACAAAAAAAATTCCATATAAATCTTTTCTAATATCACCAAAAATAATCTGAAATGAAAATGAAATCGATACACTCCAAAAATCGCAAATGAAAAATAAAATAAAATTAAAAATGAAAGTTAAAGGAAAAGACATATTTAAAATAAACCTCAACAAGAAAAAGTATCTCAACAAAAGAGTAAATAAGAAAATCATGCATATTCTTCTTAATTTCATATCTTGATAAATTATATCTTGCAGAGTTATAGGTAATTAGGTTATTAACAATGACTAGATAGCATTTATGAGAGAAAATGAAGTCAAATAAGGTGTCCCTCCCCTTGCAATTTTTTTTTTCAAAATTAAGTTTATATGTAAAAAGTATTAAATATTTTCTGATAACGGATAAGGCTTATGGAGATATTAAATGGAAGAAAAATAGAGGTTCATATACTCCCTGATTCAACTTCTTTGCAAATATTTCAACATGACAACTACTTTTCCCAATGCAAAAGAAAGAAAAATGAGGAGAGTGTATTCTGAATTTTATCTAGTAGGAGTACTAGATTTTCAAAGAAATTCTTGAAGACTTGCAAAAACAGAGCTTTAGATTAGCTAAAACAAAAGAAAAAATAGAGTTTTAGATTAGCTAAAACTAAAGCAAAAACAGAGTCTATGATCATAATTAAACCTAATAAAAGATGAGCATTAGCATATTAAATTTAACCTTTGAAAAATATGGTTATGATTTACCTTAAAGGCTTGATTTTATCCAAATTACATTCTTAGATAATAAATCCCTTCTTATGATCAAAATTTAGAATATGAACAAATAACAACTTTAATTAAATTCATATATGCACAAAACCATTGGTTTTATTGAATTAAAGCTAAGACAAGCATTAAGCTAGAAAAGTAATAACTCATGTTCAAGGAATCAAGAGTAAATAAAAATCATAAGAAATAAACATGAAAATGTGCTTCGCTTTGTCTTCCAGTTGGGATTATTTCTTATACCAGTTCTAATTTCAACAATGTTCTTTGTATATTTAGGCATTCTGATTTTATATCAACTCCAAAGTTTACTTTAAGATCCCATGAAATAAGGCCAAAGTCTCAACCTGTCTAGCCGTGGTTTATATATATATATATATATGAATGAAGAGGACTTGTACCTTTGCGTGATAAGGATTAGAGTGGAGCGATATAAACATAAGAAAAATACAAAATAATCTCCAATAGAAATAAATTAACCACCGATCCAACTTACCTATGTGTGCTTGTTTATTTTCTTTGTGAATATAACCACTACTCAAGCATGAAAAGCATTGCAATTTTATTAGAATAAGCATTGTTGGCAGGCACAACGGACTCTTGCATAACCTAGGAGCTCGAACCCATAAATAATGAAGCATGTGCACTAAAGAAACATTCAGGATAAATAGAGCAGGTGGACATGGAAGGTGAAAGGCCAACCATATATTAAGAACATGAAGGGAAAGAGGTGGTAGTGGGCCAAGGATATTGAGTTGTCTTGACTCTTTCTATCTTGGTGCTTATTAAAACAACACATAATATAACCTTTGGGCTAAAATAAGTGAGTTTACGTGTAAATTGTAATGATAAAATCCAATAAAAATCAGGCAAAGGCACACAAAGAAAGTTGAGTGAGCCCGCTAGGGAAATCCCAAAAGTATGCGAGAAATGAAAATAAGGAATGACCCAGGCTAATACTTGCCGGCTACATGGAAAAATAAAGAAGGTCTCGTGAAAAGAGAATAAAGAAGAGAAAATGGGGCTCATTTGTTCGCATCACCCCGAAAAGATGAAATTCTATATAAGAGGTTATTAAAGAAATTGTCGGGGAAATAATAAGCAGGATAACGTGGCATGGGGGCCAAGCTTGATGCAAAGTATCGATTATGAAAAGAATCCATGTGGAGGTGGGACCACACCTAGTTTTTACATTAAACCAAAAGAAAAAAGCTTGAAGATACAAAGAAAAACTCTAAAGGATAACTGGAAAGACAAAGTTTCGAGAGCATGTTGAAAGGTGAAAAATAAATAACCAATGAAAACATAAGAAGAGGATCCCATGTCTGATGAGTTCTCCCGCTAGGTTAATCCCAACAATTTCAAAAGGTTATCAAAATAAATCCTCAGGGTTATGATAAAAAAGATGATGGGTGTTATGATATGGTGGTTGGAACCAATTAGCTATCGATGTTGGAAAATAAAAGTAGTTGTAGGTCAAGGGTGATTTTCCTTAGCTTGATAATTACTTGTGAAGTTTTTGTCTTCTTATTAATTATTTAGGTTTTCCCTTCATCAAGCCATTACCAGAATGAAAGATACAAAATACAAAATAAACCAATGTAGTCTTCTCGTCCAGGAAAAACCCCACTACTTGGGGAAAACCCAAAACAATCTACTTCTTATAGAATTAGATCAAAATGTGACTTTTATGACCCAATGACCAAGTCAACCAACTAGCTACATGTCAATAGAAGAAGCTTCCTCTTCCTTGTAACAAAGTAATCCTTCTTCAATTTTAATGTAATCCAGACTTATTGTAAGACTCCTTCTTATACTTTCAAACTTCTTGTGATTCCTCTGCAACTTCACTAAATCTCTTGGACCCTTGTAATCTCCCTGCAAACTCTCCTGCAATATCTGACCCTGCAACTCAACTATTCCTCCGAAACTATATCATTTTCTTCACCTTACAGATCTACCACATCGTGCTTTCAAACCTATAACCTTCACTGTAATCCTCAGACCTATAGCCCGGGCTATAATTTTCAAACATGTAGCCTTCATGAAATATTGAGACTTGTAGTATTTTACTGCTCCTGTAATCTTGTTGTCTTCTATAACTTCATTTTTAGAGAGAGATTTTTTCTATGTTCTTCATTCTTCAACCCTTCACGAGTTAAATATTAAATTTACTTTATGCTCTACAGTGTGTCTCAAAGATTATCTGAATATGCTCTAAAATATACTTTTTCATGTGAGTCGAATAGACACTATTATGATAGATATATGGGCCAACTTGATTGTTGGTGTTGAGGTTGACTTGTAGTGTTGTTCATGGACTATATTTTAATGATGAATTTTAGCTATAGGTCTAAATTACAATATTACATTAACTTTTCAAGATAATTCCTAGAGGCGTGCAATGGATGCCATGACCTATATGACCAACAAGCATGAATATTGTGCTTAATAATTTTATATTATATACAATTATGAAGACCAAACCTAGTTAATTTTCCAACACTCTCTCTTAACTAGGGAGGTATTCATAATGTCTCAATATATTTTTCTCAAAATGAAATATTCTCATAATAAGGGATCCAGATTGATAAGAATCACTAATCATAGCCAACATTGTCACGTTACCCAATGCCTTGATAGGTACGCGCTATCTTTCACAAGCTTAGAGCTCAATACTGGGAGGTATTCCATAGGACACCATACTCCCTCATCATGGTATATATTCCACCTAGGATACCTGGAATAATCCTACCATCGGACCATTCTTATCCAAGTCCATGTTTTTGAGATTCAACAAGAAAGATCCTAGTGAAAATTAAGCACCTACACTAGGATGGAGCCTCAAGCGATTTTTAGGTGGATGTCTATTTATAGATGCATGAGGAAATTATATTTATAGATGAGGTCTATTTATAAATGTATTTTCAAGTTATATTTATATATTGCATGTCTATTTATAGATGAATTTTGACTACTATTTTCCCTTAATAATAGTTGGACAATAAAAAATAATCTATTATCAATGAGCACTTGGAAATAGTTAACTGAAGTGGAAAATCAGTTAGCTGTATTAATTTTGAGTTAACAGGTTGGTTGGTGGGACATGCAAGTGGACATAGTTGTAACTGAGTGATTCGAAGTTGTAACAGAGTTGGAAGTGCAATTATGAAAGTTGTAAAGTAGTTTAACTCAGTTAAGTGATTTAAACTTAGTTGTGCTAGTTGTAACTGAAGATACACTAGTGAGAGATCAAGTGAATTAATTATTAATTAATTCAAAATCAGTGGCCTCACATGAAACTGAAGATTTACTACTATTATTTGCATGCATGCTAGATCCAGTGGATACCCAGTTGAGATGTAGGTGAAAGGGACAGTTGACTATCAATTGTGACATTAGTGGTTGCACACATGCGACCACACACACATTGGATGTGCCAATGAGGATTTCACAGTCAAGGCAAGTAGGATTCTATTCTTTTAGGGATTGCTATCAGCAGGACTTGCGTAGTAGAGGTAGGTTGTCTGGAGGCAATAAATTGGCTAAGGAACTTGCCAAATTTTTGTATGACTATGTGAGACATTTAGCTCATGTACTGAAAGCTATTGGATTATAGTTTTTATGTATTTATTTCAAGATCCATGATATAATACATAATAGAAGATAGTGGGGTTTTTAACTTTATGCTTTCCTGGTAAAATTACATGTGTTATGTGTGATTGATCTTTCTTCATGATATTGTGATTGATGATTGTTGTTCAAACTCCACAAAGATTTTGTAGAAGAAATTATGTATTTAACAGTAGCATATTATTGTTAGATCAAGAGAATCTAGGAAATATATATTTTGTATTAAATTTCTACATGGTATCAAAGCATAGAAAATCACAATTTTGAATCAGGAGCTGTGTTTATTGGTGGAAATAATTTGAATTTGCAGAAAGACTTTCTTGGTGCTACAGCTGATTTAACATAGAAATGGATTTCAATGGCTTGAGGTTAGAATATGCACTCGAGGGAAGCTCAAAATACATTTTTTGGAAGGACACGATGGAGGTATTACTCAAAGATAATGGCTTGAAGGAATTCATTAAAAATGATGTTCCTAAGTTTACTTCGACAGATGCTACATTGCTTGATGCATGGAAAAGGCGAGGAGGATTCTTTTGGAAGGAGTACAAGACCACATTGTCTTAATCCTTCATGGGAAAGCCGCACCATATGCTATTTGGAAGGATTTGATGCATATTTTCCAAATCAACAACGACCATAGAAAATTGGCGCTCAAAGATAAACTCAGAAAGATCAAGATGGAAAATAGTGACATCATTCCAAAGTATCTCAAAAAAAATTTCCAATGTCGAGATGAACTAGGGAGTGTGGGAATAACTGTTTCTGATGATGATTTTGTGAGCTTGCCTCTCTTGGGGCTTCCTAAGAGTTGGCACAGTTATGAAGACTCTGTCAACGAACAGGAAAAAATTTCAGATTGGGAATGGTTGTGGTCGTATCTGGTGCAGGAGGAGTTCAGGTGAAACACTAGAAATGGCTCTTCACCAAAGCATGACGATGAATAAGATTGTGCTTTGGCTGCCAAGGAAAAGAAGGGGAAGGGGAAGAAATTCCATTCAAAATCTGAGTCTAAAGGCAAGAAGTTGCATATGTCTAACGTGAAGTGTTTTCACTATTGTGAATGGGCATCTTGCTACTAACTATCTGCAAAAGAAGAAGAACAAGAAGGTTGCTCGAGCTGCATATGGTGGGGCCCTTGCCTCACAATTTGAGCTCGAATTATCCTTGACCGCATGCATGGTTTCAAGTGCATTGGGATTAGTGTGTTATTTGGATAGTGTTGCTTCCTTTCACATGATGAGAGATAAGGAACTTTTCAGTGACTTAGAGGAGAAATATCTCCAAATGCATATAGAGATGGGTGACGATGGACGATACAGTGTGACCAGAATTGGTACCATTACCTTTAAGACGGAGTCAAGTAAACCATTTCAATTGAAATATGTTATGAATTTTCCAGTTCTGAAGAAAAATTTGGTCTCAGTTGCAATGTTGGAGGACATAGGTTATGACATTGTTTTTAGCGATGGAAAATATTTCCTGCAACATAAAACAATGGGTCAATCCAAGAGGATAGGGATTTGAGTTAATAATCTCTACAAGCTAGAGGTAGATGGTTGCATTGCCATAATGGGCAAGGCAAAAAAAGTGGTGAGTCGGGATGAGGGAAAACTATGGCATAGGTGATTGGGCCATCTTCATCATGGAGCCTTGAATGTCATGCAACAAATATCTACTAGAATTCCAAGGGAACACTTTCTTAGTTAGATCAGTGCAAGGGTTGCACCATGGTGAAGTATGTAAAGTCCACCTTTCATGAGAAGGAGAATCGTGCTTCGGGGATCCTTGAGAGAGTTCACAGAGACATGTGTGAATCATTCTCGGATGCTTCAACAGAAAAACATAAGTACTATTTTATTGTTGTTGATGAATTTTATCGTAAATGATGGATCTTCTTTGTGCAGAAGAAAGATCAAACACTCTCAAAGTTCTGTGAGTTTAAGGCATTGGTGGAGAAAGAGTCGAGGAAGCAAGAGAAGGCTCTTAGGAGTGATAATGGTGGAGAATACATCTCTAATGAATTCAAGAAATTCTACAGCAAAGAAGGAATTTGAAGAGAAATCATAGCACCTCATAACCCATATCAAAATGGGGTCGTGGAGAGGAAGAATATAACGATCATGGGTGCAGCACGAGCGATGTTGCATGATCAGGGCCTACCAATGCATTTGTGGGTGGAAGCATGCAACACTACAGTTTATGTGCAAAACCGTTTTCCTTATAGAGTACTTGGCAAGAGTACACCTGAAGAAGCTTTCACTGGTAAGAAACCGAATGTTTCACACTTTAGGATTTTTGGCTCATCTGTTTATGTGCATGTGACAAAGGATGCCAAGAAGAAGCTAGAGCCGACTGCTGAAGTTGGGTTTTTTGTGGGGTACACAGAAACACCCCATAATTATCGTATGTATTTTCCAAACAGTCGAATTACTGTGGTGTGACAAGATATAAAATTGGATGAGTGGAACGCCATGCGGTTGTCGCTTGAGAGGGAGCTAGACTTGCATGCAGAGGAGGAACTATTGGTTCCAAAAGATGAGTTTAAAGATGTGGATCAGCCACATGAGGAGGTTAATGGAGTGGAGGCGTCCACTCACACAGATCCAACCATAAGAACTGGCAGAAGGTGTACCACATAAGATGATAGGCTCAGACTTTATGCTCCACAGAATGTAGGAGCCCCTACTTCACAGTGCAGACAAAGACAATCTCCTGATCGATTTACTGGATACATGGCTCCCATGAGCAAATGTATTGTGACTGAACCATCTTCCTTTCAGGAATCAGTGCAGGAGCCCACATGGGAAGATGCAATGGTGGAGGAGTATGACTCCATTGTCAAAAAAAATTCTTGGGAAATTGTTCCAAGGTTAGTTGATAAATCAATGGTAGGTTCGAGATGGATCTACAAGCTAAAGCAAGCTGCTGATGGGAGTGTTGAGAAATAAAAGGCCATATTTGTGGCCAGGGGCTTCTCATAGATTCAGGGGATAGATAATGAAGAAACCTTTGCACCTGTCACAAGGCATTCTTCCATAAGGACCATCCTTTCTCTCTCAATGCAGATGGATTGGTGCATTCATCAGATGGATGTGAAGATTGTGTTTCTCAAAGGGATCATTGAGGAAGAAGTGTACATAGAGAATCCTAAAGGATTTGAGATCTTCAACAGTGAGTCGCATGTGTGTCGACTCAGAAGAGAATTGTATGGGCTGAAGCAAGCACCCCGTGCTTGGTACACTCGGATAAACAGTTATTTCACCGAACTGGGCTTCACCAAAAGTGAAGCAGATGAAAACCTATACCAAATTGTGGTGGAGGGTAAGCTTTTAATAATTTTCCTTTATGTTGATGACTTAATATTGATTGGTGATGAGCAGCTGATACATTCATGCAAGGAGGACCCTAGAAGGGAGTTTGAGATGAAGGATATGGGCCTCCTTCATTATTTCCTTAGATTGGAAGTATGGCAGTGAGATGGTGAAATTTTTGTGTCTCAAGGCAAGTATGCAAGGGAGATACTGGGTAAGTTTCACATGGAGAGCTGCAAACCCATGGATGCCCCTCTTCCAGAAAACTGGAGGAAAGAGGATGGTACTTCTGGAGAGGTAGTGGATGC
The DNA here is from genome assembly GCA_034641835.2 of Pinus albicaulis. Classification (NCBI taxonomy): domain Eukaryota; kingdom Viridiplantae; phylum Streptophyta; class Pinopsida; order Pinales; family Pinaceae; genus Pinus; species Pinus albicaulis. The sequence goes on from JAXQQM020083014.1 coordinate 246,364, forward strand.
TACTTTCTATCAATAGTTAGTGGGTTCGCTATTGTATCTATTAAACATGATACTGGTTATTTGCTATGCGGTTAACTAACTGAGTCAAGCTATGGTTAAGCCTACCAAGCTCTTTTGGAAGGCAGACAAGCATGTATTGAGATACATAAGGGGCACATCAAAGTATGGCTTATGGTACAGATAGATGGATGAGGTGAAGTTGCATGGCTTCACAGATGCAGATTGGGCAGGCATCCCATCAGACAGAAAGAGCACATCAGGGGGGATCTTTAGCATTGAATCTACAAATGTTTCTTGGTACAGTAGGAAGCAGAGATCCGTGGCACTCAGTTCAGTGGAAGTAGAATACATGGAAGCGAGTCAAGATTCATGTGAGGCTATCTGGATGAGAAATATCTTGGTTGGTTTGCTTGGATCTCATTTATATTCGAGAGTGATTCATTGTGATAATCATAGTTGCATTAAACTCTCGATTAATCCTTTGTTTCATGATCGATCTAAGCATATAGATATATGGTACCATCATCTCAGAGATTATGTGTAGAGGAAAATCATGTTGCTTTAGTACATTCCTACGGAAGATTGGGATGTAGACATTCTGACGAAGGCGCTCACCAAGAGAAAATTCGAATACCATAGGGATAGGATCAGGGTGAAGGATAATCCTTTTCTTGTTGATAGGGAGTATTGAGACTCAACAAGAAATATCCTAGTGAAAATTAAGCACCTACACTAGGATGGAGCCTCGGGCTATTTTTAGGTGGATTTCTATTTATAGATGCATGAGAAAATTCTATTTATATATGAGGTCTATTTATAGATGTATGTGCAAGTTATATTTATAGATTGCATGTATATTTATAGATGCATGTCAACTATTATTATCCCTTAATAATAGTTGGAAAATAAACAATAATATAATCTCAATGAGAACCTGGAAATAGTTAACTGAAGTGGAAAATTAGTTAGCTATAGGAATTTCAAGTTAAGAGGTTGGTTGGTGGGACATGTAAATGGACCTAGTTGTAACTGAGTGATTCAAAGTTGTAACATAGTTGGAAGTGAAGTTATGAAAGTTATAAAGTAGTTTAACTTAGTTAAGTGAGTTAAACTCAGTTATGCTAGTTGTAACTGAAGATACACTAGTGAGAGATCAAGTGAATTAATGATTAATTAATTCACAATCAGTGGCCTCACATGCAACTGAATATTTACTACTATTAACTGCATGCATGTCAGATCCAGTGGAGACCCAATTTCGATGTAGGTGAAAGGGATAGTTGACTATCAGTTGTGACATTAGTGGTAGCACACATGTGACCACACACACATTGGATGTGCCAATGAGGATTACGCAATCAAGGCAAGCAACATTCCATTCTTTCAGGTATTTTTATCAGCAGGGATTGCGTATTAGAGGCAGGATGTCTGGAGGTAGTAAACTGGCTAAGGAACTTGCCAAATTTGTGTATGACAGTGTGAGATAGTTAGCTCATGTACTGAGAGCTCTTGGATTATAGATTTGTATGTAATTGTTTCATGATCCATGATATAATACATAATAGAAGATAGTGGGGTTTTTAGCTTTCTTCTTTCCGGGTAAAATTATCTGTGTTATGTGTGATTGATATTTCTTCATGATATTATGATTGGATATTGTTGTTCAAATTCCGCAAATATTTTGTAGAAGCGATTATATATTTAAGAGTAGCATATTATTGTTAGATCAGGATAATCCATGCAATACATATTTTGTATTAAATTTCTACACATGTGACTTAGGATTTCCATCCTAATCCATCACATTACATGAATCTAAGAATGACTATCCAATATTCTTATCCAATCCAACATTATCCTTCCCCATTTCTAAGAACTTAACTTAGTACATCAATCCTAATCCATCAAATTACTTGACACAAGTATAACCAAACAAGTTATCATTTTCCCTATCTGTGATGTGTTTACTAGACTTACGATTATTAGTCCTGGTCTAGTACATGACACAAGGAGAACCTGTGTCCAACCATATTCCCTCTTAATCAGGGAGGTCATCCCTATTCTCCTATTAATAAAACAATAGACCTTGCTCCTATTAAAGGAGACTCATTTTATTCCCTCTGAAGTCTAGGGGATATTCTTGACTTCATAGCTACAAATATTCTTCCTTATCTTTCATAAAAGCACCAACTATTAGCTCTTCCATGGTCCCTATTTCCTTCATACTTACTATAAAAAACATGCTTCTTTATTTCTTCTTTATCAAATTTTCCAAGCATACAAATTGATTAACAAGTTATTATTCCTTCCATTTATCATCTTCTTCAATATCAACATATTTTTCTCATTTTGCTTCCTTTATTAAATTCCTGTGACATTTACTAACAATTACCACAAAGAAAAATATACAAGTACAAGAGCATGGTGACATTTTTATAAAACCTAGGGTTTTTATGGAATCCTAGAGAGGGAGAATCTCAGGGTTTTCATATTCAAACCCTAATTTCTTGATATTTTCCTATGAAACATCATTCCTAGGATTTGACTCTCAAAACCAATTCCACCCTTACTAGGAATTTCCATACACGTTAGCCCATCTACAAACCTTAGAGACTAAGGGCTAGGGTTTCTATGAGGGAATAAATAGATTAGGGTTAGGGTTTCTCTTTTGATTGGGATTTTCAAATACCAGCAAATGTTTACTTGATGCTAAAAATTCCTAGAACCAAACTTATCCCAAAAACCCTAATATGATTCATATTGGACCCTATATGTATAAAAAAATTAAATATATCTACATACATTAGTTCTTCATGATTACCAGAAGTTATTGCAAAGCCTTATTCTCAATCCAAGGTAGTGTTACTTCCATGATTCTTCTAAGAACAATGCCAAATCAAGATACTTTGCGTCTTCCTATTTTTACTAGTTACAATGAGAGATAATTTTTTATGCATGTGACCATACTAGACCGATTTCTAAAATTTTATGTTGCAAACCTTGTGTATGATACACCATTCATTACTCTTAATATAAGATATTCCTTGACATCTTGCTTCTCCTTCTTTGGTGGTTTGAAAAATTAAGTTTTTAAAGCTTCGTACCTTTCCTTCTTTTTATTATTCTTTGGGTTCTTAAGAAAATATGATTTGTAATGTCCATAGTCATGACAGTCGGAGCACTGAACTTTGTAGATGTCTCTATTTTTTTATTATTTTTCTTATCAAAATTTCCTCCTTGACTTAGCTACATATGATTGAGAAGTTTCATTGTCAGGATAAGCATTACTTCTAGCCTTTATTATGGATTTTTTTTTTGAGCAATGATACCATAGTTCTTCAAATGATGGAGGATATTTCCTTGCATAGATGTTACTTGCAAAACCATCCCACTATTTCGGTAAGGCAGTGAATTCTACTATGATTAATTATGAATTAGATATTTTCTCACTAGTTTCAAGCAGTTGATCTCTCATGTTTGATAGGTTCATGAAAAGGGAGGCTATAGTGTCTCCATCTGTCATTTTTTATTGATATATTTGAGTCATTAAGGCTATATGTGACATGTAGTATTGATGGATTATATTTTTACCAAGATATCATAGAATTATTTGGATGTAGACAGTTCCAAATCACAAGTAATGAGGGGGTCTTTGATAGACTCAAAGAGAATTATTTGAGCTTTGACATCCCATTTTTCATATTTTTCAATTTATTCTTCATCCTCTCTAAGGGCTAAGTCAATTCTATTTTTCCATGCTTTTTAGTTGGATGATCCTTATAACTTATTCTTTTCCTTGCATGAATAAATCACTAGATTGTCAATTGATGGATACCTTCTGCAATAATAATAAGCCGCTATAATGATGGAGTAATTTCTTCTCTCTAGATGTGATTTATATTCTTCACCTTAGCTCTGATACCATGTTGTAAAATCAAATTAGTTGTATCTCAAGGGTGGTTTTCCTTAGCTTGATAATTAATTGTGAAGTTTATGTCTTATTATTAAAAAAAAAATTTCCTTTCATCAATAAATTACCAAAATTACAGATACAAGAGACAAAAGACACCAATGTAGGCTTCTCGCCAGGGAAACCCTAACTACTTGGGGAAAACATCACTACTTGGGGAAAACCAAAAAAAAACTCATTATTGTAGAATTAGATCAAAATGTGACTTTTATGACCCAATAACCAAGTCAAGCAACTAGCTACATGTCAATGCAAGAATCTTCCTCTTCCTTGTAACAAAGTAATCCTTCTTCAACTGTAATGTAATTCAGACTTCCTGTAAGCTAATTCTTATAATTCCAAATTTCTTATGATTCTTTTGCAACATCACTAAACCTATCGAACCCATGTAATCTCTCTGCAAACGTTCCTGCAATATTTGACTGTGAAACTCAATTATTCCTTCAGAACTGTAGCCTTTGCATCACCTTTCAGATCTGCAACCTTGTGATTTCAGACCTATAAACTTCACTATAATCCTCAGCATGTAGCCTTCCTAAAATTCTCATACCTATAGCCTTGACTATAATTTTTAGACCTATAGCCTTCCTGAAATCTTTGAACTTGTGGTATTCTGCTTCTCCTATAATCTTTTTGCCTTCTGCAGCTTCATTTTTAGAGATATATTTCTTCTATGTTCTTCGTTCTTAAATACTTCTTGAGTTCAATCTTAACGGTACTTGTATGCTACGTAGTGTGTCTCAAAGGTTATCTAAATATACTCCAATATATACTTGTCCCTGTGAGTCAAATAGACATGATTATGATAGATATATGGGTCAGCTTGATTTTTGGTGTTGAGGCTGACTTGTAGTGTTGTTCATGGATTGTATTGTAATTATGAATTGTAGTTATAAGTTTGAATTGCAATATTACACTTACTTTTCAAGATAATTCCTAGAGGCATGCAATGGATGGCATGACCTATATAACCAACAAGCATGAAATTCATGCTTAATAATTTTATATTATATATAATTATGAAGATTGAACCTAGTTACTTTTCCGAGAGAGGTATGCACCTTCATGTGGGACTTGAACATGTCATCCTACTAAAGGGAGCCCGAAGAAGAGGAATTCAAACATAAAGTGAAGGGTTGGTATTTATGCATTAGTCCACCTGTTGAGAGATAAATAAATGAGTGCACTTGCCTTTTAAAAATGAAAATAATGTATTAAAGCAAGTCTAAAGCCCTAAATCAACTAAGTCTAAGCTTTAGAAAAGGAAAATTTCAAGAAAGTGCAAAGGTCTGGTGATGGAATGGAGTTATTTTTGTAACTGCTACAAACTTCTTTATTATTTCCTTTTGACTTCAAGGACCATTCTTGGACTAGCCAATTAAAATTTCTGAAAATAGAGCAAGAAAGAGCTAAGGATTTTGTTACATATGTGTCAATAAAAGAGGCAAAATATGATCATGACTCATCTTGCAAATTTTCAAAGCAAAGGAAATAAAGGAAAATCACTTGTGGTACAAAACGTAAAAATATTGATGGGTAAACAAATGTTTTCTTTAACATGTTTGTGAGAAAATTACATTGGAAAAAAGGCCATTTGCTTATTCTTCTACCTACATTATTAAAAGAAAAAGAAAAAAGTAATCTAAATTTAAACTATTCCTATTTCTAATATAATCTATAGTGCAGATTAAAAATAAGTAAATTCATACCTCCAGTGAAGCCATTCTCTTAGCTTTATTTCTGCACAAATATCAATATTAAAAATTAGTAACATAAAAATCGCATTTATATTATTAAAAGAAAATTTGATTATAATATGTACAATGATTTCAAATCAATTCAACAAAGTAAATTTATTTACAAAATGCCTCTCTTAACAAGAATTCTCAAACCATGTTTCGAATGTATCATAAAATCTTGGATGAATCTCTTCTAATGATTTAAGTGAATTGAAAAGTGTATAAATAGCTCGAAATTTGCAGTTTTTAAGGAATTAAAACTGAAAACAATAGACATGAAATTATTCTTCTCAATCCACGGAAATCAAAACATACAATAGAAACACATGCAACCATTAAATCACAATGAACACAATATTTTTCTTACGGAACCCTATTTTGAAATACCCCTCCTCTGTTTTGTATTAAATCAGATGAGAATATGGATCTACTACAATGATTGCTTCAATCTTTGAAGCTACACCTACACTGTAATATTTTTATCTTACTCTCTGACCTTCTCTAACCAACACTTAGCCAAAATAGGCCTCAAAATTTCACTTATTTCCTTGTGCAATCCTTGAGGAAATTAGCTCTTAAAATATAGGGAACTCCCCTATTTCCTTGCACAAATCCTAGAGGAATTGATCACCTGCTCCAATGCAAGGTCTATGCACTCAACTACTTTAAAATTGATAATTACAATGTGTCTTTTCCTCCACTTAACTAGGCAATTCGAATTCCATGCATGAATAGGTCTATTTTTAGTAAATTGGTCAGCTAGCCAATAGATCAGTGAGTTAACAAGAGTTACTACTACTCAATTGAACTCCCACTGACTGTATTCTAGACTTGAGCTCAGATCATTGAGTTTAACTAACTATAACTCCACTAGATTGGTAGATCTTAGCAATCGAATCATGCACAACTCTACTTCTAGCCTAGATACTCAAATTGGATGATTTAACTGAGTGATTTTTCCATGTGATTCCTTCTAAATTCCAAGTTATCGTACTGACGTGTAATTTTGAATTTCTCCATTTAACTAAGGCACAAGTCAAATGAAGCCTTTTATTGCTAAAATTTAATGCTCTCTCTTAGCAAGAAAATGGTTATTTGTTGAAGTCCGACAAGATATTGCAGAGCACACACTAGTGTGGGACCAAGAGGTCCTAGCGATACATTAGTGTGATGGCCAAATTAATTAATTAATTTGGTTTAGTGTCTAATTTGATTTTCCCTTAATTAAATTGGACAATAAAATGTAATCTTATCTCATTATCACTTGTAATAGTTAACTGAGTGTGATAAAGTCAATTACCTCATGTATTTCGAGTTGAGGGTGGTTGGTGAGGCATGCATAGTAATTTTATTAGTTATGGAGTTTGAATTGCAGTTGGTGCATTAGTTTATTGCATGTGTAATCAGTTAACTTATTTGGGTGAGTTAGAGCCAGTTGAACTAGTTGTAATTTTTTTTTGCACTAGTGAGAGATCAAATGAATTAAATATTATTTAATTCACAATCAGTAATTTTTCATGAAACTGATGATTTAATATTAATATATTCAAATATAACCTGCAAGTTCTATATCTATTTCGAAAATATTCTATTTTGTCTGTCAATTTTTAAGGAATTCCCTAGAAGGTAAGGTCAAGTACATACCATACCCACTTGTGTCCCATGAGATCTAGTGAATAAGCTAGAGGTCGTTTCCATCCATTATTGAAAGAAAGAGGGCCTTACTTTTAAGAGCTACAGTGGATGCTAGAAGGTAAGCATGTCAGTTCCAATGGAGACCCAGTTGAGACAAAGGTTAAATGGAGGTTAACTATCAGTTGTGTGATTAGTAGGTTGCTTGCATGAAACCAGACATACATTGGAGTGTCCATTAACCTGGCATAGTTTAGGAAGGTCAAAACTCATAAAGAATAGGGATTGCATTCATCAGGAATTGCGGAAGCAAGGCAGGTTGTTTAGAGGCTGAGAATTGGCTAAGTGTTGACCAGTTTTGTCTAGGATAGTGTGAGATAGTTGTGAGAGTGCAGGAGACCCTTGTGAGAAGAGTGCATTGTAATTGTTTCATGATTCCATACTTAATATACAATAGAATATAGAGGTTTTTTGAGAAGAAGCTTTCCTAGGAAATTATCTGTGTTGTGGTTTGATTTGATTCTTTCTTTAGTTCATGTGATTGGCGATTGTGTTTAATTTCTGAAATTGATTTGTAGAAGCGATTTAGTATCTATATTTAGTACATTTTTAGATCGTATTTAATCCATTGATATACATATGTTTTAATAATTTCTACATGGTATCAGAGCACAAGAAATCACTATACTGGAGGAGAAATTGAGTTTGTGACTGAATATAATTCGAATTTGCAAAAGACATTCTTGGTGAGATAGATGATTCAGGATCGAAATGGATTTCAATGGATTGAGATTGGAATATGAACTCAATGGAGACTTTAACTATATTTCTTGGAAATATAGGATGGAGGCAGTACTAGAGGACAATGGGTTGAAATAATTCACTGACAATGATGTTCCAAAACCCGATGTAGCAGATGCTGCAAATCTTGATGCTTGGCTAAAGAAGTTTGCAAAGGTGAGGAGGATATTATTAGAGGGAGTACAAGACCACATTATCTCAAGTTTCCATGGCAAATCAGCACCATATGCAATGTGGGAATATTTGACAGATCTATTTCATAGCAACAGTGATCATAGAAAATTGGCACTGAAGGATAAACTCAGGAAAATCAAAATGGAGAAAGGCGACACCATGCTGAAATATTTAACAAAGTTTGTCCAATGTCGAGATGAGCTTGGGAGAATCAGAATTACTATATTTGATGATGACTTGGTGAGCCTAGATATTCTAGGACTTCCCAAGAGTTGGCATAGTTATCAGGACTCTGTCAATGGAAGGGAAAAGCTTCTAGATTGGGAATGACTTTGGGCGGATTTGGTGCAAGAAGAATTCAGGAGGAATACCAGGGATGGATATTCATCTAAGAATGATGATGAAGAATATTATTCTTTGGTCTCCAAGGCAAAGAAGGGGAAAGAAAATAAATTTCCATTCCAAATATGAGTCCGATAAAGATGGAAAGAAGCATAACATGTCCAGAGTGAAGTTTTTTCACTGTCACAAGCATGGAAATTATGCCACTAATTGTCCACAAAAGAAGAAGAACAAGAAGGCTTCAGGATATGCATCTGATGAGGATTTGGCCTCACAATTTGAGCTTGAATTCTCACTCATTCCATGCATGGTTTAAAGTTAAATGGGATCGGTGTGGTACTTGGATAGTGGTGCATCCTTTCACATGACAGAAGACAAAGAAATTTTCTGCGTATCTTGGAGGAGAAGGACCTCCAGATGCATATCGAAATGGGTGATGACGAGCGGTATAGTGCTACTAGGATTGGTACAGTTACCTTCCAGAGACAGTCAAGTAAACCATTTCAATTAAAATATGTAATGCATGTACCAGGATTGAAGAAAAATTTAGTCTCAGTCGCAATGTTGGAGGATTGAGGCTATGATGTTGTTTTCAGTGAGGGAAAATATTTCCTGCGACATAAAACAACATGAAAAGCCAATAATATTGGGATTCGAGTTAAGAATCTCTATAAACTTGATTTAAATGGCTGCGCAACATTAATGGTTAAGGAGGACAAAGTGGTGAGTCGGTATGAGGGTGATTTGTGGCACAGGAGATTGGGCCATCTTCACCACAGAGCCTTGAAGGTCATCCAATAGATTTCTATGGGTCTTCCCAAAGGTACTCCTGTGCATTCAGACACATGCAAGGGATGTACTATGGGGAAGAATTCAAAGGCCACTTTTCAGAAGAAAGAAAATCGAGCCTCAGAGATCCTTGATAGAGTTCACTCAGACGTGTGTGGACCATTCTCTACTGCTTCGAAAACAAAGCATAAGTACTATGTGATATTTTTTTATGACTTTTCTAGAAAGTGCTAGATCTACTTCATGTAGAAGAAAGATCATCCGTTCTCAAAAATTTCTTGAGTTCAAAGCACTGATGGAGAAAGACAAAAGGAATCATGTGAAGGCTCTTACGAGCGACAATGGTGGTGAATACATCTCCAATGAATTCAAAAACTTATGCAGAAAATAAGTAATTCAGAAAGAGTTGATTGCGCCTCATAACCCATAGAAGAATGTGATCGCAGAAAGAAATAACAGAACAATTATGGGTGAAATACGAGTGATGTTGCATGATCAGAGCCTACCATTGCATCTGTGGGAAGAGGCATGCAACACAATAGTATTTTTGAAAAATCATTTTCCCCATTGGATACTTGGTATGAGTACACCAAAACAGGCTTTTACTAGTAAGAAAATTGATCTTTCACATTTTAAGATTTTTGGCTCATTTTTTTATGTGCATGTGACCAAAGACGCTAGGAAGAAGCTGGAACCAACAACTGAGATTGGGATATTTATGGGGTACACTGAAACTCCCCACAACTATCGGGTGTATTTTCCAAACATTAGAATGACTTTTGTGCGACGGGATATCAAATTTGATGAGGAGAAATCCATGCGATTGTCCCTTGAGAGGGAGCTATTTTTGCATGCAGAGGAGGAACTCTTGGTTCCAAATAATGAACCTCAAGATGTGGAGCAGCCACATGTAGAGGATCATGAAGTGGCAAAAAACACTCATGTAGAGCCATCCACCAGAAACAGTAGAAGGTGCACCACAAAAGCTGATAGATTGAGACTTGATGTAACAAATAATGTAGGAGCCCCTACTTCAGTGCACAGATAGAGATAGTCTCCAGAAATTTTTACTAGATACATGGCTATTATGAGCAAGTGTATTGTGACAAAACCATCTTCCTTTTAGGAAGCATTGCAACAACAAATTTGGGTTGATGCAATGGTATAGGAGTATGACTCCATCACCAAGAATAGTGCATGGGAGATTGTCCCAAGACTGGTTGGATATAAATGGATCTATAAGGCGAAGCAAGTATTAGATGGGAGTGTGGATAAGTAAGAGGCCAAATTTGTGGCCTAGGGATTCTCATAAGTTGAGGGGATCGACTATAAAGAGACTTTCACACCAGTCATGATGTACAGTTCCATTAGATATATCCTTGCACTCTCAACGTAGATGGCATGGCACATTCATTAGATGGATGTGAAAACTATGTTTCTCAATGTAGTTTTTTAGGAAGAAGTGTACATAGAGTAGCCATAATATTTCGATGTATTTGACAATGAGTCACATGTGTGTCGACTCAAGAGAGCATTGTATGGATTGAAGCAAGAACCTCGTGCTTGGTACACTCAGACTGACATCTATTTGACTGGGTTGGGCTTCACCAAAATTGAGGTGGATGTAAACCTATACCAGATTGTGGTTGATGGTAAGCTCTTGATTATCAGAATTTATGTTGATGATCTAATTTTGACAGGTGATGAGCAACTGATAAAATCATGCAAGTAGGGTCTTGCAAGGGAGTTTGAAATGAAGGACATGGGACTCCTTCACTATTTCCTTGGTTTGAAAATATGGTAGCAAGATGGTGAAATTTTTGTTTCTCAAGGCAAGTATGCCAAAGAGATAATGGGTAAACCCATGGACACTTCTCTTCGAGGAAATTGGAGGAAATTTTTATGCTACTTCTAGAGAAGTAGTGGACACTGTTGTTCACATGGAGAGATGTAAACCCATGGACACTCCTCTTCCAGCAAATTTGAGGAAAGAGTATGCTAATTCTGGAGAAGTAGTGGACACTACTATTTACAGGAAGTTAGTGGGTTCACTGATGTACTTGGTGAACACTAGACCAAACATTTGCTACACAGTTAACCAACTGAGTCAAGCTATGGTTAATCAGACCAAGCCCTTTTGGAAGGCGTGGAAACATGTCTTGAGATATCCCAAGGGCACTACAAATTATGGATTATGGTACAAACGGAAAGACGGAGTGAAGCTTCAAGGCTTCACGGATGAAAATTGGGCAGGCAGTCCATCAGACAAAAAGAACACATCAGGAGGGATCTTCAGCATAGGATCGACATCAGTTTCTTGGTATAGCAAGAAGAAACGATCTGTGGCACTCAGTCAGTAGAGGTAGAGTACATGGCAGCAATTCAGGATGCATGTGAGGCCATCTGGATGAGAAAGATATTGTTTGGTTTTTTTGGTTCTCAGATGGATCCGACAGTGATACATTGTGATAACCAGAGTTGCACTAAACTCTCAGTTAATCCAGCGTTTCATGATAGATCGAAGCACATAGACATCTAGTACCACCATATTAGAGATTGTGTTCAAAGGCGCATAATTTTAATTCAGTACATTCCCATGGAATATTAGGATGCAAATATTCTGACAAAGGCGCTCACTAGGAGCAAATTCAAATACCATAGAGGCAGGATCGAGGTTGCAGATAATCCCTTTCTTGTTGAGAGGGAATGCTGAAGTCCAACAAAAAATTGCAGCACACACACTAGTGTGGGACCAATAGGTCCTAGCGATACATTAGTGTGATGGCCAAATTAATTAATTAAGTTGGTGCAGTGTCTAATTTAATTTTCCCTTAATTAAATTGGACAATAAAATGTAATATTATCTCATGATCACTTGTAATAGTTAACTGAGTGTGATAAACTCTATTAGCTCATGTATTTCAAGTTGAGGGTGGTTGGTGAGGCATGTGGAGTAATTCTATTAGTTATGGAGTTCAAATTGTAGTTGGTGCCTTAATTTAATGTGTGTAATCAGTTAACTCACTTAGGTGAGTTAGAGTCAGTTGAACTAGTTGTAACTGTTTGTTGCACTAGTGAGAGATCAAGTGAATTAAATATTATTTAATTCAAAATCAAAGATCTTCAACGCAACTGATGATTTATTATTAATAGTTGCATTCATTTCAGTTCCAGTGGAGACCCACTTGAGACAAAGGTTAAAGGGAGGTTAACTATCATTTGTGTGATTAGTAGGTTGCTTACATGTAACCTGACATCCATTAGAGTGCCCATGATCCTTGCACAGTTTAGGAAGGCAAAAATTCCTAAATAATCATTCATCAGGAATTGTGCAAGCAAGGCATGCTATTTAGAGGCTAAGAATTGGCTAAGTGTTGGCCATTTTTTCCAAGACAATGTGAGAGAGTTGTGAGAGTTCAGGAGACTCTTGTGAGAAGAGTACGTTGTAATTATTTCATGATACCATGGTTAATATAAGATAGAGGGGTTTTGAGCAGCAAGTTTTCCCCAAGAAATTATCGGTGTTGTGGTTTGATTTGATTCTTTCTTTGCTTCATGTGATTGGTGATTGTGTTTAATTTACGCAAATGATTTGTAGAAGTGATTCAGTATCTAGCTTTAGTACATTGTTAGATCATATTGAATCCATTGATATACCTATGTTTGTATAATTTCTAAATTATTTACCACACCAATCATACTTTTGTGGAACTCAAAATTGCCTCTTGAAAAATCCATTATCAATATGTCTACATCCTACTCCTCTGTAGGAATGTACTTCATCAAGATGATCCTTCTCTACACACAATATCTCAAGTTATGGTACTTGATGTCCATATGTGTGGACCTTTCATGAAACACTGTATTTTCAAATAGTATGATATAACTTTGATTATCACAGTGGATCAATGTAGGTTCCATCCCATGACTAAAGAGACCAACCAAGATATTCCTCGTCCAAATAGCCTTGCATGCTATTTTACTAGCATCCATGTACTCGAACTTTGTTGAGATGAGTGCTACAGATCTATGTTTCTTGCTATACCAGGAAATTGTTGTTGACTCCACCCTAAAGATAGCTCCCAATGTGCTCTTCCTGTCTGATGGAATCCCTGCCTAATCTGCATCTGTGAAGTCTTCGAGATTCAATCCATTAGTCCTCATGTACCATAAACAAAAATATATTGTTCCTCTCAAGTATATGAGGAAATTTTTTGTTTCTTTCCAATGAATCTTGGTAGAATCCTCCACAAATTCACTAAACTAATAAACTACAAAATAAATATTAGTCCTTGTGTTCACCAAGTACATCAAGGAACCTACCAACTATTTATTGATAGTTCCATCTATTTCATCTCTTATAGAAACATCCTCTTTTCTCTAATTGGAATCTAGAGGAGTGTCCATGTTCTTGCAATCTTGCGTATGGAATCTTTAAAGGATTTCAAAGGTGAACGTAAACTGACAAAAAAATATCTCTACATCTCCTTGCCACACCTCTAAACCAAGGAAGTACTGCATCAAGATCATATCCTTCATCTCAAACTCTCTTATGAGGTCCTACTTGAAAGACTGGATCAACCTCTCATCTCTTGTTAGTATCAAATCATATAAATACATGACTAATATGAGAAAAATTCCATCTACCAAAATGTAGTAAATATTGGCATGTGATTCTCTCTTAATGAATCCCAATCCACTAATATAGGAATCTATGTGAGTGTACCAAGCATGAGGTTCCTGATTTAAACCATAGAGGGATATCGTGAGTCTACACACATGTGTCTCCGAGTAAAATGTCTCAAATCCCTCAGGATGATCTATGTGTATCTCTTCCTCAACCACTCCATTGAGGAAGGAAGTATTAACATCCATTTGATGGATCTTCCACCCAAAATATGTTTCAAATTATAGTATGGTCCTAATAAAAGAATACCTTTCCATAGGGGAAAATTTCTCCTCATAATATACTTTCTCTAACTGTGAGAAGCCTTTGGCCACAAATTTTTCCTTTCACTTATCAACATTTCCATCAGTTGCATGTTTCACCTTATACACCCACCTAGAGCCAATAACAAAATTTCCCTCAGGTTTAGGCACAACCTCCCAATCATCATTCTTCATGATGGATTCAAACTCCTCCACCATGGCATCTACCCATACTTGTTGGTAAACTACTTCGTCAAATGAAGAAGGCTAAGAATCAATCAATTATGTCATGAGTATCATATATATGGTATATTTTTCTGGTGATCTCCTATGTTTGTGCAAGGATCTAGGAGCTCCAACATGCTCCTAAGCATCCTACACCAAAATTTCTACCTCCTTGGTTCTCTTCCCCCTTATTTGGAAGGCTTTGTGTGAGTGGTTTCCTCCACTCTACCTCCTCTCTGCTCCTCTCCATGTGTCTTCTCCGCAACAACGTGTGGATCTTATTAGGGCTCCTCCTCTGGTGGAATGGTCATCTCTCACTCTATATATATTCTCATGGCCTTCTCCTCATCAAGTCTGACATCTCTCCTCATCACAGTCATCCTGAGTGAAGGCATGTACACCCAGTAAATCTAAGGTGTCTTTGTGTATCCTACAAAGAACCCCCTTTATGTAGTAGGCTCTAAATTTTTCTTGCTATCTTTAGAGACATGACAACAGACCATGGATCCAAAAATGTGAAAGTGGGATACATTTGGCTTCCTCCTAGAGAAAACCTCACCAGGTGTGATCATTCCAAGAATCTTGTGAGGGATCCTATTATGAAAATAAATAGTTGTATTGCATGCTTTTACCCATAGGTATAGTGGTAGTCCATGATCATGCAACATTTCTCTTACATCCCCTACAATTATTCTATTTTTCCTCTTTGCCACCCCATTTCGCTATGGGTTGTGAGGTGCAGTAAACTCCCTTCTAGCACCCTCCTTGGCACATAATTCTTTGAAGGAATTAGACACATAGTCCCCTCCATTATCACTTCTTGGGGATATAAATTATTTTCCAGTATCATTTTCAACTAAGGCTTTAAATTCAACAAAATTTGAATAAACCTCATCTTTCTTCTTCATGAAATAGATCCACCAATTGTGGGATAAGTCATCTACAAAAATCACATAATATTTGTGCTTTGCAACTGATACTGTAGAAAATGGTCCACACACATCTAAGTGAACTCACTTCAAGATTTCTCAAGCTTTGATATCTTGGCCCTGGAAAGAGGATTTGATATATTTTCCAAGAGTGTATCCCTTGCAAACACCATGTTGATGAAGGGTGCATTTTGGAATTCCAATGGTGATCTGCTGCACTATTTTCAACACGCCATGGTGTAGGTGTATCATGCGCCTATAGTAGAGTTATCCAAAATCTCGGCCTTGAACATGCCCTTCTTTGTTTCTCAATGCAACACATGCATCTACCTCTAGATTTTAGAGGTTTTTAACTTGAACACAAATTTGTTTTACTTGTATATTGGTAACATGATTTATATAATATTTTCCCTTAGTAGACACCACATCATTCCATGGTCTCCAAGTACGTCTAAAAAAACTAATTTGTCTTCAAACTAGGCACATACATCACATTATTTAGGTGAAGCTGGGAGAATGACTCCCTCTTAAAGCTAACAAAGCCAATCCCTTTGGTACTATACCTTCCATCATCTCCAAGTTTTATGTGTAATTCTAAGTCCTTCTCCTCTATGTTGTTGAAGAACTCCTTACTTGATGTCATATGAAATGTAGCACTAGAATATAGTTATGATAAACTCCCTTGTACAATACCTTTTGTGCATGTAATGAGGGTGAAATACAACTTGAATTGCGATGTGATATCATCACCTCCTGCTCCTCCTATAGGCTTCTTACTTGATTTCTTATGCGGAAACTTGGTTGCATAGTTTCCATATTCATGGCAGTGAAAAATTTTAATTTTACTGAGGTATTTCTTTTTTCCATGGTTCTCACTAGATTCTTCCTTGCCTTGGCCTTCTTTCCCTTGACCTTCTTTCCTTTTCTTTCTAGAGAAAATTTTTCTTCCTCCTCATATTTGGATGTGACACCATCTCTAGCTTTTCTTTTGATCTTCTCC